>VXBB01002430.1:35480-48083 GCA_013399915.1 Illadopsis cleaveri
AAAAAAAAAAAAAAAAAAAAAAAAAAAAGTCTGATAGTCTCATACAGATTTTCTTTGTTCCAACTTGGTTTTGTTATTTTGCATTCTTCCTCAGTATGATCTGAATCTAAATTCTCTGTACTCTTTTCTTTAATAAGTTGTAGACAGCAATAAGTCTGCCTCTGAGCCTTTTCTTCAGGATAAACATATCCCTTTTTACTCAGCCTCCCCTCATATTATTGTTGCTCCAAAACCTGATTATCTTGGTAGTCCTGCACTGGACATTCTCCAGCTTTTCAATGCTTTCCCAGTGCTGGGGAACCAAGATATGGACACAGCAGTCCAAGTCTGCTCTCACCAGTGCTGATTAGAGAGGAAGAATCTTCGGCAAAGTTTTTATGATGCATCTTAGGATGCTTTTGTCCTTATGTGCTACAAGGACTCATTGCTGGCTCCCATTCAGTTTTGTTTCCACCAGGATTCCATGTTTCTTTTCTGTTTTGTTTTGTTGTTTTTTTTAACAAAAGGCAGCAACTTATGGGTCTCCATCTACTACTCATTCAAAGATATTCTGATAAACACATATTATAGTTTTGCCTTTCACAAATATTAAAGTGGATGCTATGTGCTGTAACTTTTGCAGAAGTAGCTATAGTTGTGAAATAATAACTAATGGGTTTTTTTTATATAACTAACTGACAATAATTAAAATAAATCAGACATATTTGTGAAGTAGCTGATGTTGATTTAGAGTACTTGTGGTTAACTTGCAATAACTGAACTAGCTAAACCATCTGCATGGTCAGATGGCATTTGAGGAATGGGTGTGATGAGGACCCCTGCTACTGACACTTGGACTATCAACCACTGTCACTTGCTGAAACTACAGAATAGGTGGCTGTTGTGAGGAGGTGACACACCACCCTCAAAACAACATCCAGGATTACTGCACATGCTCTAAAAGGGTAGATCAGAGGAGAGGCCATGTTAAAAAGTTCCTGGAACATGTAAATAAGTTCAAAGAGATGTTTGAATATGTATAATTGTTTATGAACGTGTATTTGACCAATGCAATAGAAAGGGTATATAAGAAGAGTTGCTATGGTTAGCCAGTGTGCCTCTGGCTACGGCTATGCACCCAGAGCTGTTACTTTTGCTTTATTGATTTTGTTTCCTATTGTCCTTTATTAAATTTTTAAAAATTCTATTGAGGAGTGGGGGTAATTTCTTACAGATATCCTCTTAGTGTCCCTTTTATCATGCCGCATGAGATGTAGACGTTTGCCTTTGCATAGCCTCCCTGAAGATCACCACGAAGATCTGTTTATTTTTCTAATTTTGCAACAGCAATTATTTATCCTTGAGCACTTTAAATTATTATTTTCAACATTGAATCTGACACTATGTAATCTGAGAAGGTAGTTGGTTTTTTTAATAATTTTAACTTTTAATATTTAGCTGTGCTATGTTCTTACGTTTGCTTGGTACTGTCTACTGTATTTCTGAAGTCTAGATTTTACTTTTTTCTAACCCTTGATTTCCTGTATATTTAAATGCCTACTTAACATTAACTTTGTGAGTAGTTTCTCTGAAGTCAGTTCCATTGATTAATGCTAAACATGGTCTTAATTACATTGTTGGACTGTGGCCAGAATGACTGATGTCTCATTTGTTGCAAGCTATTAATGACTCCTTGTAATCGATGCGACTGTAGTGAGAAGAGTTATTCTCCAGTGAAGGGATGTCTGTCTCCTAAATTCAGATACTTAAATCTGAGGTTAAAATTTAGGACTAGAAAATCCAAACTATTAATCTATGCAGTCTATGATACAATGGGAAGACAGCAAGAACTTCACAAAATCCATCTTCCCATTTCAAGGATGGTGAAGTATTCTTGTGAACTATGTCTTTTTCTCATTGTTGCCATTAGAAACAATGAAGACAACTGTCTCAGAATGCACGATAAACATCATACAACAGAGGTAATGAGGGGTGAATATCACCTTGATAACTAAAACTGTGTTGCAACACTACAATGCTGGAATTATGGCTATTGGTATGTGAGATAGATTTTTTTTCTTACTATTGTGTCGTAAAACTCACAGACATACAGAAGACAGTCCTTAGCTGTTGACCTGTATAGAGAGAAAAATACTACTGCTAAAGAACCTGGACATTTAAGGATCATGCTTCTTTGAGCAAATCACGAAAGGATTAGCAAGAGGAAAAGCACGTTTTGATCTAACTCTTTACAATACAAGGATGAATCCAATGTTCAGTGTGCTAATAGCTGTAAAGTATTCAAATTCAGTTCCTTTTTGGAGAGGATAAGTTTTCCCCATCAAATTACACTGTAGTAATAACTAATTTTAAATTCATCTTGTTAAAGACTTTGAACAAGAGTATCACTAAACAACAAAATAGACTGAGTCAAATGGAAAAAAACAAACAAACTGAACAGCAACATACAGTTTTGCAGAAAAAAAAAGATAATTCAAAATAATAAACCACGCATATAAAATGAAGTGGACAGAGAATAAACTTTTTAACTTAAATATTAAGGCATGTGAGACAAGCCATACAGTAAAAATGGTCTGGGATAAAATTTTCTTTGACCACACTCGAAGTAGGATCAAAGAGCTGAATCATATCCCTTATATCAGTCATATCATATCATATCCCTTAAAGCTGAAGACTTATGAAGATAAGTCCCCAAAACTTTCTCAATTATATCAATAGTGCCATCTTTTAAAAAAATTAATAAAAAGAGACACATTGCCTGGACCAGAGATTGTTTACAAAATACTTCTAAAAGAAGACAGATTTAAAATTACTCAACATTTAAATGTGGTGTCCATCATCCTAAGTACTCTTCCACAGAAGAATGGAAAGCCCTAATCTTAATGTTACTTTTTCAAAAAGGCCTTGGCTAACCTGAGGAACCATAGGGCAGAAGAAATGCAGCAGGTAATAGAATCAGAGATAAATACTAGACACAGGAATCAGAGAACAAACCCAAATATGAAATCAATTTTCAGATACAATGTTTGAAATCATAGCAGGAGTATAAATACAGGGTTTTGTTTATAAGTATAGTCTATTTGGAGAAGAATAAAACTTTTGCAAGAAATTGGTGCCTCAGATGCCTTTTAAGAAGTTGTCAAGTGACAGAAGAAAAATGATCCATTCAGTGTTCCTGTATTACTTATCTAGAAACACTTTCAGCTTTCTAGGACCTTATGCACAGTGTATCAGAGTCACATAAAAGCCGTGGTTAGAAGGCACCTTTGGAGATCAACTTGTACAACTGCCCTGATCAAACAGGGTCAACTACTTTAGGATCCCAAGGTGAATGACCAGATGGCGTGCTCATAATTGCACTTACTACGGGGGAAAGATCACAGTACCAAGAATTTTTGTATGTTCTCTTTCCTTACTGCTGCCTATAGAGGATGAACTTTAGGTGTGCAGGCTGTCTAAAAGCTGTGTTGTAGTTTGAAATGGCCTGGAACACCTCAAGATATGCTGAAGACAATATGTAAGGGCAGATACAGGCATACCATATGTAGATCTGTGGAAAAAAACCACAAGAAAAAAACAACAACCAAAAAATCCAACAAAACAAATAAAAACTAGTTCTCTTGTTACTAATTTAATTAAATTAACAGGCACAGAAAAGGGAAAACGTTTTTCAATAAGTAAAATCTATTTGAAAGGTAAAAATAAAAGACGAACCAATGGATGCTTTCATGATGACGACTAACAGAGAGACATGGACTGTGGGTTGTACACGTGAAGCCATTTATTGATATACCTAGCTGAGTTTGTATACCTTTTCATTATATAACAGGTAATATTGCCAAGTACATTGCTTAAGTCATGCCTTGTACTAACTAACGCAGGTATGTGTTGTCTTACCTATGTTCTGCTTGCTAAGCACGTATTGTACCAAGCACATCGCTGTCTCTTGCATTCCTTTCTCAAACTTCTGCTTTCAGTTGCCAGGGCTTGCGGCCTACTAATGCTAACGTCCATTCTGTCATGAGCTGAGCAGTGCTTCCAGCTCGGCTGTCTAGCTGTATTCCTACATCTCCCCCTTTCTGTTCCACTTGCAGGATTTTCTTTGTAGACTTATCAATCAGTCTCTGCACACATTGCAAAATACAGGGCAAGCACATAATTCTAAGCCGCAGTATGGTCAAAATATAAATTCCTGTTTTAACTAAATGCTTAATCTAGCCAGTAAGCCTCCATCCGCCAAGCATATGTCCAAGCCAATCATTATCATTCACCACGTTCAATTTGGCTACACTGTCTCAAAGGGCTTGTATGTTAGCATGAATAGCTCGGCTCTCTAGCTGTATTCCCATACTTTCACAGTGGAGGTAAGGTACAGTGAAGTTGTCCAAAAAGTAGTATGAATTTGTTAACATGTTTATAAAGTTTAAGAAAAAGGGAGGGAAAAAAACCCGAGGCAACAAGATTTACTGATACAATTAGAGTAATGAAAACGAAAATGCTAGTAAAGTTTTTGGAAGAAGCTCAGAAGTTTGAAAGACTGAATGATGTCTGAATGATAAAATTCAGTATTTTATATACAAAGCAGATATGAAGAGGAGAAGCAACTGTAGTCACATATATATAGTGATACATTGTTAATTAATTTTCGCAGATTGAGCAAAGGGTCATTCTACATAATCATCTGAACAGTGTAGGGCAGAGGCCATAAACCCAAGAATGTCTGTACTGGCTCTGGCAGGAATAGATTTCATTTTCTTCATAGCAACCCATATGGTGATGCATTTCAGATTGTGATGAAAAAAACATTGTTTTGACTGTGTTTGAACAGTTTTTGCATAGAATTGAGGGGAGCTTTTTTAGTTTTATTTCTGTTTGAACTTCTTCCACTCTGTCACCCCAGTGAATAGGATGGAGGAGTGATCAAGAATTTGGAAAAGGACAAACCCAGAACAGCAAATCCCAACTGACCAAAAGTATATTCCATAACATATGACATGCTCAGCAATAAAAGTTCAGGAAAAAGAGGAGGATAGGGGAAGCTTTTGGTTATATTATTTGTCTTCCCAAGAAGTCACTACATGTGATGACGTCTTGCTTCCCATGAACTGGTTGGACATTACCATGCCAACAGAACATAAGGAATAAATTCTTCATTTTGCTTTGCTTGAAGCTTTGCTTTATTTGTTAAGCTGTCTTTACCTTGATGTGCAAGTTTTTCTCACTTTTTTTCTTTTTCATTGTCTCCTGTAGCCCAGTGAGAGGGAGTAAGCAAGTGACTGAGTGGGGGCTTAGTTGTCAGGTGGGATCAATACATCACAGTATTAATAATTATTATAAAGAGGAAAAAAGACATAGGTTTTCCGCTTCATAGTTCCATGTTGGACTTGTGTCTTGAAAATCAAGTAAATTCTGGTCTTCCCACTAAATTCAGAAAAGATATTTTAAAACTGAAAAAAAAGTTACAGAAGAGGAAAAGAAGAATAAATTAATGTACCAGATGTCTCCTTCTGAGAATATAAATAAGCAGCTAGGAGAAGTGATGGATGTGGGGAAATGCATTAGAAAGATGATAGAATTATGAATGATGTATTTATAAATAAAGAATAGTAATTCACGACATCATTGCTTAGAAAGATTGCATTAAGCTTAATTTGACAGACTCAAAGCAAATTAAAATAGTGTTTTTTCCACTCCAATTGTAATTAAATTAGTTAACACATAGAAAAAAGATGCAAATGACAAATACATGAATTAATTTAAAATGCATGGGATGATGTGGAGTTTTAATTATTATAAATAGAGAAATGGCTATCAAATTTTATGATCTAGATGTTCATATAGGAATAACCATCTTCAGAAGTTGGGATGGTTCATCAGATATAGACTACTAATTATAATATTTATCTGAATGTTTGTTATTAGATACTATTAGGTAGGGCACGGGATTAGATATGGTAGACAGATATTTCACTTGAGCCATCATATCAAATGTCATAAATTTAGGTGCCTCATAAATCTCCCTACAGTATTTGTAGTCAGTAGAAAGAGTATTTGCATACAGTAAGTGTAGTCACTAGGAAGAGTCAACCATCTCTGGACAGCTACTTTTCTAAGTTTCTCTATTGGAGAAATTTTAGGGAAATGTCTGCTCTTGTACTGACACTTCTCAATGATTTGCATCAAAAAGACTTTATGTTTGTGATAAAGTGTCCATGAAGAATTCCAAAATGTTCCATATATTAAGAAGACTGGAAAATACAATGCTGAAGGTAGACATGATTCTTTAGAGTTATTTTAGAATCCCTTTTCCTCACACAGTTGTGCCATGCACAGATGAACACATCCTCCACTTGTACAAAGTAGAATAATGTTTGTAGAATTCTGACTGGAGATCTGTAGCAGATAACTCAAATTCTGTCTTCAAAAATGTGATAGATGTTTGTCTTACTAATTTCTAAACAATCTTGATTTAATGGTCCTTTTTTAAGAATCACATAGGCTCAGATAGAAAAAAAAATCCCAACCAACCAGTCACCTAAAAACAAAAACCCCCATACCCCCTCCCATATAATTTTCTTCTAAAAGTCACACATCTCACTACTAGGTCATGTCAAGGTGGTGTACTTGTCCTGCTAAGATCTCACTACATGCTGTATTGGGCTGCTGCTGTTTCAGATATCGAAAAGCCTTGGTTTAACACTCTCTGCCAAGAAATGCCATGAATGTCATGGTGCTTTAAATCAAAACTGAAAACTGACTTGTTTTTCTCTTTGCTTCCCATCATTAGCTTGGCACTGCAAGCTGTGTTATTAATTATTGTACATTGAGATGTCTTGCTGCGATAAGTTACTATGTCCTATAAATGGAAGTTATTCACATCCAGTCAAAAATTAGTCTAAAGTGCAGTGGAACAAAGTCTTTCAAAAGTATCATCACTTATAAAAATCAATATAAATTAATACTATAAGGCTGATTTTAGAATCTGGATTTATAGTTTACAGCTCAGAGAAGTATTTATACTTATGCATTTTGCCTTCAAAATAATTGTATATTAATAGTGACGCACATGAATCTTGCACATCTTTATTCAGGTACAACCAGACATATAAAAAGAAGGACAGAGGGGATGCAGATACAAGATTTCTGATAGCATTCCTATGATGGATTTCCAAAACATAGGACTTGCACCATATGTTACTGCTAATGAAGAGGAACTAATGAGGAAGGCAGATAGCTCATCCTAAGAGGATAGATAAAAAAGCTGGATAGTTTCTTGAAGTAAGAAACTTCTTTGGCACTGTTGAGCTATTTTAACTTTGGTTGAACATTATAGGGCTTCAAAGAACATGAGAGGCATTAACATCTCATTTGAAAATGGGATTGGTTGTAGTTTTGTGATCCCAGGATTACCTTTAGCTTTAGAGTTAACCTCATCTCTAATGGCACTGTTTCAAAAATATGCTTGGCCTAATTTCACTTCAGACTATTTGTTAATAAGAATGGTTTTCTACAGAAGGAGAGATTTAAAGGTTATAAAAGAGGTATCAAAATTATGAATTCATAGGGAAAAATGTAAAGACTGGGGGATCTTCGGAACTAGAGTTAACTTCACTAGTGAGTCCAAGGCTCATTCAACTATACAGAGGACTGACATTTCCTCTCAGTTATT
The DNA here is from genome assembly GCA_013399915.1 of Illadopsis cleaveri. Classification (NCBI taxonomy): domain Eukaryota; kingdom Metazoa; phylum Chordata; class Aves; order Passeriformes; family Timaliidae; genus Illadopsis; species Illadopsis cleaveri. Next base: position 43,150 of record VXBB01002430.1, read on the forward strand.
TCTCCTTCTGGCTAGGTATGTAGTAATAATCTAACCTGTGCATCATTATTTTTCCTTTAGATCTCAGATATTTTATATGTGAAAACAATTCTCAAAAAGGAAAAATGATCTTTTAAAAGCTCAGAAGAAACAACTGACACAGCTGGATGTTTAAATTATGTCTCCAGTGAGTGAATTCAGTTGTGCTTCTACTCACTTCAGTTTTATAAAAACTTTCAGAGATCCTCTAATAAAGGCAGCACAGATAATTATCTTTAGAAGTGCTCTAAGGTTAAAATGTAAGCAACTCTGAGACTTCTTAGCCATTGCCAGAAGCTTAGTAAATCAGCTATTAGTAAAAATATTTTTTATCTCAAATAGAGAAATTTTAAAAAAACTGTTTATGGAAAAATAAAATTATTTTCTTGTTCTTGTGTGTTTCAGAATTTTTGTCCTGTTTGGCATGAATGAAAAGCTATTTCAGGTACCCTCTGACTCCCTCTCTGCTCGTTTATGCTGGTAGCATGGTGTGTTAAAAGCCATTTCACTATGGAAATGGAAGAAACAGACTTCTTGGTATACACAGGAAATTGTCAAGGACCACTGAGACATTCACAGGACAAGCACTGCAACAAAATGGACAGATTTCACAGTTTAAGTCTAGATATTGCTAAGCAGCAATGGACAAGCATAGGAACAAGTGATTACAAAATCCCAGCTGCTACTGAAAGATTTAGTATTTGATGTCAGCCTCAGATCAAGCTTGGTGGTTAATAAATGTTTTGCCATTAAGTAAGGGATGATCATACATGAAAAAAAGAACTCATTATGGTGAAGGTGTCAGCCATGACAACATTAATCGTTCTAAGCCCATTCACAGTCAAAATAGTAACAGTTATGAGGTTCCTGGCAAATGGAAAGGAACATTTTGCTTATGTATTTCCATCTGTTTTCTCATTCCTCAGCAGTACATTTTCTGAAGTCAAGAATATCCTGTCTAACATCAAGAACACAGATTTCAACTTAATGCCTAATGATACAATAGGACTGACTGGGTATTGATAGATTCAGCAGCATTTCCCTGTCTCTTGACATTTCCAGGCTCAAGACTAACCTGCACTTAATTTTGTCATTGCATCCTTTATAATGCTTGCAAAAATTATATGTTAAACACAGGCTGAAGACTTCAACAAAAGAAAGTGTGATATGTAATTCAGTACAATTTCAGTATGCATTACATTTTCTCTTTCATAATAAAGAGAACACCCTGAAGATTTGGCTAACTTTCCCTCCATCCTTTTCTCATCACTGTATATTATGCCATTAGAGTTAAGGAATCTCATTTCCCATGCGCCTGATGTCATATCTTGTAAAAACTTATACGCTTCCAAAGACCATATTTGCAAAAATTATACTCGTGTTGAAGATACTTAGAAGATACTTAGAACTGTGATGACATTTCCCCAAATGAGGCTTTTATGAAAGAACTAATTCTTATTTATTTAATATTTTTTCTTAAAACTACTTGCTTTCTTCTCTGAAGAAATTGTAAGTTGTATTTCAAAAGAATCTTGATATCAAATCTGATGTTTGAGCTGATTGGTGAGCTATGTGCAGCAAGCCCTTGCAATATACTTTGCTTTGCAGTTATCTCATAGGATGTTTGATTTCAAAAGCAAATAATGAGCCTCAATTTCCTTCACAGAGCTTCTATAAGCAGACATTTTTTGATTTCTATTTTAAATGGGACCTGAAGAATTTAAATAGCTATATGACTACTAGCATAACTGAGTGTGTTTCTAAATAGACAGACAGTTCAAAATAAATTATGCTATTGACTGGAGTGAAAATACATATCTTAACATTTAAATTTCTGGCCCTATTTTGCTCTCATTCACATATAATATCTATTTTATCACAAGTGTTTCATTAGAGTGCAGATAGATCTAGCACTGAATAAATATTTTTTCTTGCAATTAAATCTCCATTCCTTAACATTTTTAAGTGAATCTGGACCTTATACAGATGGTGAATACGAATATCTTTTAAAGAGAATCTTATTTTCCTTTTGTATATGCAAATCTTAAGTGGCCTAAAATTGCTGGCAAAATTGTACACCTTTTGAAAATAAACTTTCAGTCCTTCCCCATAATTTCATGTATATTAATGCAGCAGTACAGGCCTGAGCAGCTTTGCACGCACTAATTCGAATTAGTTAAAAAGTAATTTTTTTCCATAAAAAGAAAACGTGAGATAACTTAATATTTGCCTCCTTAGAAATGCCATGAAGGCACACTTACATGTTCCACAGTGTCAAGCCAAAACACTCCTGCACTACTATAGTCAGTGGTCAACCTGTCACATGTTGTGCAAGTAATCATGCTTAAATTGTTATTCACTGCTCTTCCAAAATTCAGGTGTCACTACATGTCTGTGTGAAAAAGAATGAACAATTCAGCCTACAATTCATAGTGAATTGTAACTAGTACAGGTCAGTAATGATCTATAGCTGCAAAACTGATGGGCTTGTTTTTTTAATCTTATGTTAATTATTTCTTATAAATGGTAAACCTGTGATGAAGGAAAACAAAAATATTCTAATTGAAATTCAAAATCTTTGAAAATGTGTTAGTTTTACAACAATTTTTCAAAGGTATCAGAATGTACCATTTTAGCACTTTGTCTTAAATTACTTGTCTGAATTCTTGCCCTTGTTAAACTAGTCTGAAATGTGTACAACAAAAACAAACGGCTAAGATATGAAATACGTTTCTTGAACTCTTTTCCTTGATAAATGTGCTTAGAAATGTTCAATTAAATTTACAAACATTCTTTAAAAATTCTGTAAACTCAAAATCCTTTATAAAAATCTTTTATTAATTTTTTCTCCTTCCATGTTGAGTTTTTACATTTTTCCCTTTTCAAATGTGATTTTATCTTATTTAGATATTTAGATTTGTCTTATTAGAAATTCAGCAGCATTTCTAAACAAGTTTGAAAATACTAAGATGTGTAGTCTGTCAGATTCATAGTAATTTAAATAATGGTTTCCATACATTATTTTAGATAAGATGTGATTATTACAATATTTTTTCTGACCTTATCTATGTCAAACAATTGCCCTCACACCATTACCCTCTACTGAACCTCAATAACTAATTATGACAAAATCACCTCTGCCAATATCTCTGACAATAATTAGCTGTCCAAATTTTTTCTTTGTTCAGCTTCCGAAGCAGAAATCAATTCGTCATACTTTAGAATAATAAAGAGGCTGTGAGAATATAGCATTTTCTTCCAAGAGGCTCATAAATAAAGACAGCATAGTTTAGTTTCTCACTGATAAACTGAGCACATTCAGTAGCTGCTCAGAAGACTACTTTCTTCACAATAGTAACATCATGTTATGGGATCTTCTGCATATTTTCTTGAACCTTATAGATGAATTTCTAGTAACATGCATTATACAGTATTGTACCACATCATTGCAGTAGTACCTCATTCAATTATTTGTATACCATAACCCCAGCATCTTTTTTCTATGCATTAGCCAGCCAGAATATTCTTCTTTGTGTGGGTAAGCATGACCTGTGTTCCTGTCTTCTAGACAGACTTGTGCTTGTCAGATGGAAAGCATGGTTTGTTTAGTGAACTCAGCTTAAGCAGTGACCCAGTTCATTCTGTGTGACTGCCCTGCACGGTTCATTGTTTTACGCTCTGTCAATCTTCGTGCTATCTGCATATTTTGTCAGCGATGATTTCATATTTGCTTCTATGCCATTGATAGAAATATTGCCAGATCCATTATTGTTCACTTCAGAAATTCAACAAAAATGTCCTCATTCAATGCTTAATGACTTCAGGGGATATATCAGGCAGGCATTACTATACTTTAAATGGGTCTTTTATTATCATGGTCCTTTTCTGTACTAAGTTAATGGCTAAAAATGAGCCTACTCTTTTTAACAAAAGATAAAATCTAGTAAGAAAAACCTGCCAATGGTGTTCTTTACAAGGAGTAAACTATCAGTTCAAGTACCTAATGAAATTGTTGAAGGATATGTAAGACATACACCAGGAAGGAAACTGTTATCCCATACACAGTGTAGGAAACAATTGGTATTTTATTGCAAGAGTTCTTCAGTGTATACCGAAGTTGTGTAAAAAAAGGGTTTTGGTATTTCCTCACATCTATGCTTACACAACTAGGAATAAAATATTCCTATTTACCACACCATCTAAAATTCTACACACCATGAACTATTGAAGGTGATTTAAAATTTACTAAAAACAATTAAAGGAAGAAACCCAGAAGACTAGTGTCTTTAGACTTAGTTCTACAACTTTATTCTAAGAAAGCAAAGCAAGTAGTGCTTTGTTTTTCTATGTCACTGCTGTTTTCTCTGTAAAATTACAGAGATTTCTCAAAATACCCAAGAGGCGAGTTTAGTGTTTGGCTGTTTTTTTCATTTTTTTCCCCTATTAACTGAGGAAAATAATTTATATATTTCAAGATATTTATATTATTCCATAGTAATAAGTAGGTTCTGAAAAGCTTAATCTCTTCAAAAACTGGATATGTTCCCATTAATTATGATAAAATCTTAAATATTTTTGGAGACCGCTTCAAGATTGGGATTAAATTCTTGAATTTGAAACTGGAAAATAGTGTGTTGGGGGTTAAGTTTCTTTTGTTTTGTTCCTTTTTACTTATAGATTTTTTCCCCATAAGTTGCTAGGAAACATTAACAACTGGGTACTTAAGAAAAAAACAAAGTGGCCAAGCTCAGGGGAGGAGGGCATCTGGTTGCACTTCTCTTATCTGGGAGTTTCTCTCTGATGGGCAGAGATACCCTGAGCATTGGGCAGGTAAAAGACGGGGCTGGGGCAGCTGCGCACACTCTCACTCTCAGCTTGGGAGGGGGACGGTCAGAGCTGCTGCTTGGAGAAGGGAA
>VXBB01002437.1:14724-31673 GCA_013399915.1 Illadopsis cleaveri
TCGAGATTTAAAATCCAACAAGCTGAATTAACTTTAATGAAATTTCTTAAAATGGAGAAAGGAGGAGAAAGAAAAAGAACTGTAGATGGAAAAGGTTGTCTATTGGGCAGATATTTGTTCTGTTCTCTTGTTTCAGAAATGGCTTTTTTGAACTTCAGAAAACACAGCTGCCTTTTAATTTAAATTGCTACTATAACAAAAATTACAAATTTATATTACAGCAATATATTTTCAGTGACTTAATGCACCTATTTTAATTGTTTTAAAAAATGTACTTGCAGCTGTATTTTATCACATCCACATTTCAACATACTACTGAAAATTCCCACTATTCTTATATGCAGACATACTCATTTTGTTTCCTTCAGTATCTGTGTATTTAAATGTCTATGAGAAACTACAAAATAACAGCCAATTTTATTTTGTAAAATTATATCCTTTTTATCAGTCTTGTCATAAGAGTGGAAGAAAAATCACTTCAGCATGCCTCACAGCCTCTCCTCACAGGGCAAAGGCTCCATCCCTACCTCCTTGGTGCTTCGTCTCACCTCCAGGCAGCTTGTGGACGTTTTCTCTGCATGCAGAGTGATACTCACAACGTGATCTGATGCACACAGTAGAGAGGGGCAAATCACTTCCCAGGCTCTGGGCAGTCTTGTACCTATGTGCCCGAACAGTGCTGTCCCCCATTGCTGCCCATGTGCATGGCTGGACATTTGCTGCCCTCTGGGGCCTCCCGCTGTGTGCTCCACAGGGTTCTACCATCCTGGGAAAGACATTCCTGTTGGCAAATTTCTGTCATGGTCCTTTTGACTAGCTGGTATACCCTTAAGTATAAATACTATTCAACAAGAATTGGTTTGAATGGAAATAGCAGTGTCCAAGATAGTCATGTGAATGAAACTTTGCTGTACACAGAAGGTACAGTAGGAACAAACATGAAAGTACAGGCAAACATGAGAGATAATTTGTGGTCTAGTTATAAATTGCTTTAAATCACAAGATTGCATTTAGTTGGTCTTGCAGGCTGTCATATCTAGATGTTAACCTAGAAACTGAAGGCTTCAGTATATTTGTTCTTCAGGACAGCTGCAATATAAGCAAAAGGAATCACCAGCAGTGATTCTGTACTAATTTATCTGCAATGGAAAATGACCTCACATATCAAATCAACCATCTCTAATACTTTTTCCCTTTATTAAGCAGGATTAAAAACCAAGAGATTGCCATTAATGATAGCAATTATTGGAATTTTTTTTCTTTCCTTTTGTTGTACTTTCTGTAGATGTAGTTAAGTGGCTTGCGGATCTTTGATATTATTTTGACTAAAAAGCTTTGCTCATGATAACAAGAAATGTTTTTGACACTGTCCTCAGTGGCTTTGAGGCCTGTGGTAAAATATATTGCTTGTTGTCTGGTAGTGGTTATGGAGCACTACCAGACTGACGTCATTCCATTTAAGAAACATGGTTGAGAAAGAGCAATTTGTCCTTGACTTTCACCTGAGTTCTGCAGAAAACAAAAGCTCACTTATTCAGTTGTGAAATTGTGTGCAGATGTATGATTNAATTAATGGAACTATGGCAGATGACATCATCCTTTTATTCATATTATAACCCTCTCAGTACTTATCAAAATTCTATTTACATTGTTTTCTTTGTTGCTTTGATAGTTAGAAACATTACTACATATTTTACTTATGTTTTGCATATATCTTACAAAAGAAATCTGCTAAGACTACCCTGCTAGCCTTTTTTTATTATTATTTTTTTTTAAACTTCTGGATGTTGTGGAATAGATGCATAACTTTCTGCCTTCTGACTTGAGTGTAACTTAAACAAGTGACTGTCCTAGATCTGATGGATGGTTTGTCTTGTGATGAGAACAAAAATAGTGACCAACACTATATATCAGTCCAGCACAAAAATTCTTTCTTTACAGTGGAAATGTTTGGCTTAATGGAGGGAGCAGAAATCAGAAAGCAGCAAAAAATACTAAAGACTTATTTCAACCTCTAATATCCTATTACAAGATCATGTTGATCCAATTCTGAATCCAATTCTGGTTTTCCACATTTTTCATTTTTAGAATAAACAAGTCAATAAAATGAACCTGTTTCAGGTTGTTCTTTATTAAAATAATTTGTCACTTTCACACATTTTTATTAAAATAACTTTTAAGGTGATTTTATAAGGAAAAGGATAAATACAACCTTCACAATTGAAATAGCAATGCTAGTCCATAATTTCTTAAACAGTAACAATCAATTCAATCTGAAATGTTCAATAGATTTTATCAGCATATACAAAACATGTCACAAGATCAAAAAATAATTTCTGTTGTCTAAAATACATTGCTCTACAACTTTATCAATAGTCACGTTATTAATGAGAAGTGCTATACATAAAAAGATGGAAGATATTTAACATTAAGAATTCAAAGGAAGAGCAAGCTGGAAGGTTACAGAACTACACTTGAAAAATACTTGGGGTAATGTTTAAAAGAATTGAATTTTCAAACTTTCAAAACTGTAAAATGAAAATTCTGTTTAGTACCAAGTGTCTTTTAAAAACAGTATTTAATACTGGTTTTGTTTTCAAATGTAATGTTATTATCTTTGTTGGAGTCTTTTTTCCCCTTATATAAAAAAATATACATTTGTGAATACAGTCTGTACAAAGAAGTCTGACTCCAGGATGATGAATTTACTGTGTGCTGGTTGCTGTTGCATATTCAGAAGGCTATTCAAGTGAAAATCTCACTGCAGGAATTTTTTTCCCTTTCCTTCTCTCTTGAGAAATGCAATGTCATAACTGACTGTGTGAAATGATATATGGTGTGAATTGCCCTCTGAGCTGCTGAGGACTTGAGTGCTTTAGAGACATATAACCAGATAGTAATGGAGATTAATGAAGATAGATGCAATAAAAAAAAAGACTGCTGTTAACAGAAGTATTTTAAAAATGTGCCATCATACTGAGCAATTAATAGCCTAAATGTTAAAAAAAAGAAGAAAAAGAAAAAAATCAAGTGATGCTGAGAAAGCAGCTGTCTTAATTAATCATCCTTTTAGAGCCTTAATGATCAAGATGCTATGGATATCGGGCATGGAGAGGCTATATTAATTTACCTTATCACTCCCACTTCCACAGCAGGAAATTAAATTCTTTAGTATTTTCTTCAGCACAATGTCAGATGTTTTACCCAACTAGTTTTAAATGGCTTAAATAATGGATATTGGAAATTCAGTGATAGTTTTCTGGCTGATTTATGTGGACCTTCACCACAGATGATGAAATTCCAAAAAGTGGTCAATGACCTGAAGGAATACCTAGAAAAGGAGCAGTGAATATGCTGTAAATGTGCCTGATGGTGAGGCCAGTGATTGAGGAGTGAGAACACACTAATGCATGACCATTCAATAATGGATTTAAAAGCTGGTGGAGAATACTATTACATTTGCAATCTGCAGTTATGATCCGATTATAAGGTATGCCTTTGCCTGAATTAAGGTGCAAATGAGATCATATGGCAAAGCCAACAGTACAGATTTTATCTAACTGTAAATGTGAGGTAGAGAGATAGAAAGAAGTAGGAAGTGGAGGCAAGGAGGAGAAGGGAAAGAGAGATTAAGTAAAGATATCAGCACTATGTCGATTCCTGCAGCAACATGCTGGTCTTTCTTCACCTTGGTCTTCTCAGAGGTGGGGGGGCCTGAGTCTTTCTTCTGGAGGTACCACTTTTACATGCTCAAAGTCTCAGCTATTCACAGGCCCTAGATGCCATTCCCATAACTTGAGATGGCAAGTGTATAAGCACTTGCTTCCTTGCCCACAGGTTGCCACAGTGGGAATTTTTGTTCACGTGTTGACCAAACTTTAACATCCACTAGGCCTGGAATTAGCTCCTTCCTGCTGTTGTGGTGGCTTATTCTATGAGAAATTCTTTCTTTGACAGTGTTTTGAGGCAGTTATCTACATTCTTGTAAGCCTTTACAGCAGTTCAGAAGGCAGATCAGATAAAGGAATATTGGTGGAACTTGAAATCTGTCTTGAGGAGTACACGTGCTTGTGAGATTGTGCCCTCAGCCTGCAGAATTGAGAATTACTCCCTGAATGTGCTATTGTCAAGAAACTGCAGAACCAGAACTTCACAGATCCACCTGCTTTTATTATTTAGATTAATTGCAGGATAAATGAAGAAAAGAGTGGTAGGTATTCTAGATATCCAGTTGTGTTGGGTGGGTGTGGCTAGACTTTGGCCGCAGGGGTGTTGCTGGGATGGCTTCTGTAAGAAGCCCTGTAAGAATTCCCCTGTGTCTCATAGTCAGTGCCAGCTGGCTCCAAAACTGACCTGCTGCTGACCACAGCTGAGCTCATCGGTGACAGTGGCAGCACCTCTGTGGTAACAGATTAAAGAAAGGGGGAAAAATACTCGACTGGGCAACAGCAATTGTAGCCAGGTGAGCGAGAATATGAGAGAACCAGCCCACGCAGGCACCATGGAGGAGAGGGATGAGATGTCCCATGCACTGGAGCTGACATTCCCCTGACAGTCCCATGCACTGGAGCTGACATTCCCCTGAAGCTTGTGATGAAGACCATGGGGGGCCGCTGTGCCCCTGCAGCCCACAGAGATCCACAGTGCAGCAGATACCCACCTGCAAACCATGGAGAACCCCACACCAGGTAGATCTGAAGGAGCAGGTAGATGCCTGAAGGAGGCTGTGACCCCAGGAGCAGGAGCTGTGGCTTCATGGAAAGAGAAGCTTATGCTGAAACAGCTTTTCTGGAAGGACTGGTGACCCCATGGAGCACCAACGCTGGTTTTCCCAAAAGATAGCACCCTGTGGAAAGGACCCACACTGAACCAATACATGAAGAACTGCAGCCTGTGGAAGGACTCATACTGATGCAGTTCATGGAGAACTGCTTCCCATGAAGTGACCTTATGCTGGAGTAGAGGAAGAGTATGAAAAGTCCACCCCCTGTGGAAGAAGGAGTGGAAGAGATAATGTGAGGAACTGACCAAACCTTCATTCTTCATCCCCCTGAGCGTCTTGGGGGGATGAGATAGAGAAAATCAGTAGTAAAGTTGAGCCTGGAAAGAAGGCAGAGGGAAAGAAAGAGTTTTTAAGATTTAATTTCTCATTGCCCTGCTCTGATTTGATTGGTAATAAATGAAATTAATTTTCCCAAGTCAAGTCTGTTTTGCCTGTGATGGCAATTACTGGGTGATTTCTTCCTGTTCCTTGTCTAAACCCAAGAGGCTTTCATTGTGTTTTCTGTCCCCTGTCCAGTTAAGGAAGGGGTGCAATGGAGTGGCTCCAGTGGGCACCTGGCATCCAATCAAGATCAACCACGTTAATAAATGATTCTGTATGGAATGACCACACCAAAAATGTTAACAGCAGTTGTTTTTGTGCTGTATCTCATTCTCCCAGAAAAGTACAAAGGGAATCTCTCCCATGGTAGCTTCTTACTAGTAGGGAATTTTCCATTTTCTGAGCCTAAGAGAACAGTGGTTTTGTTGGAGCCAGCTGGCAAGACTACCCCTACCCTAAATATACAGGCCAACTAACTATACTATGGTACATCGTTTAGGAAAAGATTTTCCGAAACAATTATTTGTAGGTAACAGGAGTGGATTAAGCAACTCAAGATCTAGAGATTCCTCTCATTTTTCAGACCGAAGTAGCTTGTCCCAGAATGTTTACAGTCTCCATCATCTATAATTTTGTAATTCTTGAAAAACACCATTCAGATGTGCACAGAAATTATCTACTTAGCTCTTGTAAAATAATATAGTGCCAGAAAACTGTCATAACACTTGGAATGAAACATGACTTTACCTGCAGCAGAGGTTTTTACAGATTCAGACTCTTTTTTCCCCCTCCTGCTTCCCTAAAGATAATACCTTTTTTCTCCAACATTTTCCTTTGTGGTCTTCTCTTCGAATGAGTACTGTTAGACAAGCTGAGTTATATTTAACTTCTGCCAGACAATCAAGAAAAGGTGGTATGAAGTGTCTTAACCATTTATCCTTTTTGCCTGTACATGCTTGGTAAGTGGAGGAGAAAATAATTAAGAGTATAAACAGTTGGGTCTTATTCCAGAAGTACCATCATATACCATGACTGGGCATAGCTGCAAGGTGTCTTCCCAGGTTTTGTGTCAAATAGCTTACTGCTGTTTCATCTAGAGTACTAGATGCTTATTGGACCTTTTTCTTCTACCATCTAAGTTCTTTCTCAACAAACACCTTTTGCATTTTCTTTAGTTTGCAGCATTGGAAAAGAGTTTTGCAACTTTGGATGACATCTAGAAATAGCATTTTGCTCATAAACATCTTTATCACCATTCTTGAAATTCTAATTATTTCTGCGTAGTTGTTTTGACTATTATTTTTCCATTGCACTTCCAAAAAGTCAGTTTGATTGAGTGTGATGCAATCAGCTGGAATCTACACAGTAAAGAGAGGTAGTTTGAGTACTATCACCATTCCTTAAAGACACCATATACCAAATTTCTCAATATCAAAACTAGATTGGATTGAAGGACCTGTTGGTGCCATTAATTTAGATTGTTGGTGTATAAGTAAATTTTGATTACTTATGATTTTTCTTAGTAATAAAACCCCACACTTTAAACAGATTAAGTAGTCATACAGCTTCCTTATGAGGGTAAGTGCAAGAGCATGAAGCTGTGTCAGGGAAGGCTTACGCTGGATATAAGGAAAAGATTCTTCACCCAGAGGGTGTTGGGCAGTGGAACAACCTTCCCAGTGGTCACAGCCTGATAGAGTTCAAGATGTGTTTGGACAGTGTTCTCAGGCACATGGTGTGACTCTTGGAGTGTCATGTGTAGAGCTAAGAGTTGGACTTTGATGATCCTTGTGGGTCCCTTCCCACTTGGGCTAGTCTGTAACTCTTACAAATATTAAGTTTAATTGGGATGAACCATTCAACGATTTCTGCTTTACAGCACTTGCAAGATACCTGATTTCAAATGGATGTCGAAGAGCAATTTTAGGAGCTATTTTTCCAAGGTATCTCTTACAGTGGAATGTAACAATGATACAGAAAAAAGGGAATTCTACATCTAACTGAAACAAAATAAAATCTCAGGTTGAGTGTAGAAAGTGTTTCACTCTGCTTTTTGGTTTTGGTGGTTGTTTATTTTGTTTTGGTTTTTTGTGTGTTTGTTTGGTTTTGTTTTCTTGGGGGGGGGTTGTTAGTTGGTTTATTTGTTTGTTTTTGTTTGTTTGTTTTGAGTTTTTTGGTTAGAGATAAAATGGTGTTTCTTCCACGAATATTGTAAGATAAATCAAGGTTTCTTAAAAGCACTCTCCTTTTTGTAAGCTGGATTTAGATCTGAGTCCCTGCTTTCATCAGTGCACATTTGCTCAGACTCTTAATCTTGTTTTTCCATGTCTTCCAGTCATTAAAGTTCTGAGCATCTGAAGAACGGATTGCAGTTCATAAGGGACCCTCAGTTCCTCCTTTTGTCCTTCAGATCAGTTTCTCTGAATTTCCCCACATATATGCCTGAGTACCGGGGCTGAGCTCTAAGGTATACTAGGTCAAGAAGCCTGATACGTTTTTGACGATTTGTATATGCTATGATAAACAAACCAGATTTTTTTCCAATTTTTGTTCCCTAAACTGACGTAATTTTAGGAATACCACATATATTAGTACAGGTATTAAATGCATCCTTCTCATTACTCTGAGTAAAACTGTATTCTCTGCATATCAAGTGATTCTGAGACAGATAGCAATTTTTAATGTGGTTTGCCTAAAAAGCCTCACAAGGGGCGTAACAGTCATTAGGCTTGTGGTGAATTTATGAGATTGGGGACCATTATATGCACGCAATGTCATTAACCGTTTATGTTATTTGTAAATAACATAGCTGCTGCTAATTCATGAAAAATGTTTTCAAGCTAACTTGGTTTTCTTCTGTATCTGAATTTTCTCTTATGAATTTCAAACCATGTCCGTTTACTGGGCTTTTAAGAAAAGTGTACTTAGATTCACTAGCTAAGTGTACCTCTGCAGTGAGCCCTTTGTGCCAAGATGCTTCAAGACTAAATAAGAGCTCCCTGAGGTTCTGGATGGCATTTTTTCTTCTTGCATTCAACCACAGATATCTACTTCTATGTTTTCTTTACAATGTTCTGTTACTTTGACTTATTCAATAGGGTAATAGCAATACTGTTTGTGGCAAGATTAGTAAAAAATCTTTCAACTGACTTTAGGCCCCTAACTCTTTGATAATGGCATGTGGCATTAGACTTGCTAATGATACATCGATGCTTGGGTAAGCCAGCTTACCTATGTGGTCAGAAAATGTATCTTTCTCTGTTCTCCTTTCCTGCATTATTTATCATAATGAGAGAGCTTTCTCATGTTTTTAAGAAGAATTCATTGAATAGGAGTATTCTAACTTTTTAGAAGTCTTGAAAATTCTCTGAATAGCTGCTTTCCCCCCTCACTGCCCTTATGAGGGCCCCAGAGGTTCAAGAAAAAGGGAGTTTACTTGCCTCTGCTGCTAGATTCAGATAACTAGACATCACAACCTGAGCAAAGTCTGAGAAGAAGGGGGGGAAAGTACAAAAGCAATAACATTATACTGATTTCACAGCACTGCCAAATTAATTTTTTAAACAGCCTTCATCTTTGAAGGCTTGCCCTTCATACTATTCATGAAAAATAGCACTCCCAGTGCTAGTAACAGCATTTTGAGACTGTACTTTTATTCCAAAGCCACAGGTGTAGCAACACTGGATCACAGATTGGCAATGATCTCTCCCCGTATTAGAAGGTCCCTGGCTTCTAAAATTCCAGTGACAGATTGAGTGATATGTTACTAGCAAAAAAAGATGTGATATTTGTAAGGCCATCAGTTGTCCTTTAAGCCCTTATAGATCTTTTTTTCTACTTGTAATTAGAAAATACTTAGTACAGTATTTAATTTGCATTTTAATCAAGGATGTCTTGAACACAGATACTACTGGAAACCATTTCCAGATGTTTCAACTATATGGATTGTGTTTGGCATTCCTGGTTAGCCACAATTCTGTAATGTTTACCTGAGATTGGACTTCAGCCTTGACAACTTTTCCTCCAGACAATGTAGAATTTTTGAGATTTGTGTCCAGCTTCAAATAGCATTTGAATTTTTGGAGAAAAAGGGACACTTATTAAACTATGTATATTTTCAGGGAGAATGCAAAAAGGGAGCTAGTAGTTTGCCTCTTTTAAATTCCCGATCAAGATTTGGGAGTGCAGCAGCAAAATGGCCAAAAATTACTGGGAATTAGGAGAACTTTCAATTCTGTTAAACTAATGAGATCTTATTAGAAATTGAAATAAGTTCTCGGTTACACATACATCTTTAAATACACAGCATAACCCTAAACACCTCAGCTGAGCCTGAAACTCCTCTGTGCTGTTTACATGCACAGAAATCACAGAGAGTCCTTGCCTTGAGGAACTGACAATCCAAAGTACATCAGGAAGAGAAATTCTGATGCAGTGAGTTGAAAGACACTTCTGGGTCAGACAGAAGTGGAACAGAACTTATGTTTTCCAACTGCTTTTCTGAACCCAAAAGGCTCAGAAGGAGCCTGAAGCCTAACATGGTCTATCTAAGTTGCTATAAATAATACATAAATGTAATTCTAAACATAAATACTTTAAAATGTTTGTTGTACATTGTGTTTTTCATCATTTACAGCACTAGCTTCCATCTACTGCTACCACAGAAATAGTTTCAGGCTTGTGAAGAGAAAACACATACACTTGTTAATGGCAGTGGTCATAAACTCCTTCATATGCTCTCCCCATTGTCCCCAAAAGTACATTTACTTCAGAGTTGTTAGGATTAGTTTTCTTACATGTTCCTTTATTTGTATCATCTGGCCTGTCTTGTGTCAAAAATCTTAAGAAAGTCTTTTCTCTACAGATGAGTCCCTAAGGTCTACTAGAATGTTCCAAGATAATATTAGATAAAGAAAGTGGTGTTATTCTCATCAGCAGAAATAAGTACTGTTTTTTTCCCTCTCTTTATAGACTTTTTAGCATTGTGTTCAAAAACATACTCTTATTCACAGCTATATTTATTTTTTTCATTCTGAAACAGGACTCCCCAAATTTTTACTTTTAATTCTAAAAATAGATTGACTTTTGTTTCATTTTACAACAAATTCTACTCTTTGTGCATTGCAGTATTCTAGACTAGCCAGATTTTAATTTGTGATTTCTACACTCTGTTTCATATAAATGAATAGTGGCTATAACATGAAAAAAAATCTTGGTTTCTTCAATCCAGCTTAGAATTTCATTGTGGATTGAACTGAATTTCAGCAACCTACTGAAAGTAAAACAAATCAATATTCCTCTCCAAGTCCCTTCTGTATTTTTTGCATGGGAAAAACAACTTTTCAATGTTTCTGTTCCATGTCATTGTTTCACTCTGTAATTTAATCTCCCTTGGACTTCAAGAAAACACAGATGAAATCTAACTGTAAAGCAAAACATGCTGTCTCTTAAAGGGATAACTAACTAGAAGGATTAACAAAGAATCATTATCCTGGTAGTTAACAAAAGCTCATGAAAGTTATGAAGTGATAACAAGAAAGATCACACAGCATTTCCAAAAGTTAGTGAGAAGAGTTCTAGCCATACTGTAAAGAGGGCAAATCCATTTGGCAAATCATGAAATCTTGGCTCTAGTAGTCTCCTCTATGGCTAAAGTATCTACATACACCTTGCTCTGAAAACCTTATCCACATCTGATCCCAACATTTATGAATACTGTGGATTACCTAATGAATCATCCTAACTTCTTAATTAGAACATACTCTGACTTTTATTCGCTGTGGGGCAATGGATATTTCTGCCTACTCTTTAGTATGGTTTACCTTCAGGGAACAAAAGTCAGATAAAAAATCATAGGACATGCAAACTAAAATAACTAAAACTGATTGTGCATTGAAGAATGCGAAACAATTTTAGATTGATTAATCAAATGAAATAACTTACTCATTACTGTCCTACAAAATGTTGTACCTTGATTCAGAGTCTGGAACAAGTTGAGATAAATAACTCCTGAGCCCTGAAGCCTCTCCTTGTCCTTTCTTTAATTTTTTTCTATTCCTTTCCTCTGTAATTCTAGTGTAAGTGCTTTATAAAATGTTTTAAAAACAGATGGGTGTAGGAATAGGAAACTGAGATGTTTGATGTTGAAGAATACATGCATATCTTCTCCTTTTGTAATTTAAAGCTACAATTATAACCACCTACCTACAAGCTGAAGTCTGGTATAGAATAGTATAAGATCATGTTATTTCTCCTTCACTTGTGTATTTCTGTATCTTGGTCAAACTTTTCATTCCCATGAGAGTAATGTGCTATTTGGAATTATTTTTTGGTTCGAACTCCAGAAAACAGAGGCAATACTTTCTGGATTTTTCTTGAAATATCCTCATCTGTCTAAAAAATAATAATTTAGAAAAGCTGTTCTGTACCTGAGAGAAGGTATTTATTTTGGTAGGACAGAGGTATAAAGAGGAAATTAGAACCTCTGTCCTTTACCACCAAATAGGCCTATAGCTGGTATTTTCACTGCAACTTTCTGTGTATTAGTTCCTGAAGGAGGACTCAGTCATTCAATATTTGTTTTTCTCATTTTTTAAAAAATATGAATACAAAATGTAACATAAAATAAAACCTTTTCTGATTTGAAGAGTCGTTAAATTTAAAATTAGTTTGCTGACTGCTTTTTTAAACATTTATTCCTGATTTTAGCTGAAAAGACTTTAAAAACTTAAATAATTTTCTACTATTCAGGATTTTGAGCTTCTGTTTTCTAACTTTACTGAAGTGCACCCTTTTTTTCATGTGTTTCCGCACTTATATTTTTTTACCCATATAACACAAGAATTTGTAGAAAGTTTCTCCATCCTTGGATTTTGGGCAGCAAAATCATTAAGAAAGCCAACTAATCTCTTTTAGAGGGATAGCTGCCTTATGTTTGCTTTGAGAAGGCAGTGGGAAGGAGTGACTCTTTCTTCAGCCTGAGCCTTTAAAAGTTTTGAGAATTTGTCTGGACAAAAAAATTTCATTTAGTAGTGTTACATTAGCATTTTGTTCTTTTTTATCTGAATGTTTTTCCATCTCAGAGGGAGGAAAGAAACTCAGAAACTCCTTTGGTGAGTTTGGGTCAGCTGTTCCAGCCATGTTCCCTCCCAGCCTCTGACTCTCACCCAGTTTACTGGCCTTTGGGGATGCAAGTGTTTAGAGGGAAACCGTTGATGCTGTACAAACATTGCTTAGCCACAGCAAAAACATTGTGTTATCAGTATCACTTCTTTATCCACAAATGCAAAGCACCGCACCATGCAAGCTGCTGTGAAGAAAGTTGACTCCATCCCAGCCAGGCTCAATGCAATACGGAAATTGCTCAGCCAGTTGACTGTTTTAATAAAACGTTCACGAAGATGTTAGAGGTGTACCTGCAGCATGAAAAGAAAAAGGCATAAGGGATCACGTGTTCACCACTGACTTTAATGAAACCTGAACCCTTCTCACTCATTTGGTTGGAGAGTTAGCCGAGTAAAGGTGGTTATATCCTGCTTACCCGAATTGATTCTCAACTACATGAGGCATGTATTTCTGCTTCTTGCCCTAGGCTCTTTCATTAAAGTTCCATGTTGTATTAATTGTGACCATGTGCCAGTGGAAATGTTTGGTAGAGCAGGAAGTAGCTGTGTGTGGAAAATTAAACTACAGTATTCTGCCTAATTAAAAATTGTGCATCTTGAAAGGAATTCTACAGTGCTTCATCTAATTAGACAGGTGTATTAATCCATTTAACCAGAAATATTCATGCTAAGTATTAGATTGATGACCACCAATCAGGATTTTCAGCATGTTCCAAATAAATAAACTTTTCCTTTTGCCCTGTATGAACATGCTTCCCCAGGTCTTTCAAAATGCCTTATATGTCTTTTATATGTCTCCAGTGTTACAATTTTAGTCTGTAACATGTGAATTTACCTGACTGGATTCTCTTTTATGGCAGTCCTCTTTCCCTGATAAGAGGCATGTCAGCACAAAGAAGGCCATCCTTTTGCTATTTCCCTTCTTTTCTAGTGTTCAGTAATAATAACTGAGACAACTTTGGAAAATTTCTGTGCCTGTGACAAAAGCTTTTTGATGACAACAGAAAAAAATACTTCTGTCCTTAAGAACAAATACTTTTCAGCTTTTCAGCAAGCTCTGCAAAAATCATTCAGGTTTGGCTATCTCACTGTAACAAAAGTAGTCTGAAGTAAGTTTTACTGCTTCTCTTTACCAAAGTGGGCAAAACCCACAGAGTAGGTGCCAGCAGCATCTGACTCTCACTCAACTCCACAAAACCTGCTAAAAGACACTGAAAAGTAGAGAGGCCAACACACACCTTCATGTTTTTCCACAGCCAGACAGCTTCTGTGCTGAATGACAGGGCTAAAAGCCATTTTAAGTATCTCTTTCAAGTCTGCAGGGCAGTCAGTCTCTGAGAGGTCACAAAAACATTGAACACAATTTGAAAGCTCCTTTCTTTCCCCTGAATCTACCTACCCAAAATATCTATGTGCTCCTGTGTTTCAGAAGGCTGACTAATCAACAGGTTTTGCCATATCCCAGACTGAGTTTTTCACCTCTTTTCCTAAACTAGTTTCGCATTGAATAAACAGTGTGTGTTCGCAGTAGCAGAGAAACACTGCCTGACCTTCCCCATTTTGCAGAGATATTTTAATGCAGAATCCAAGGATTCTGCCTAATGTAGGAGGACTTGGTCATATTAAGGACTTGATCATCCAAGAAGTCTTTTCCAACCTAAACAATTCTAGAGGGAGCTTCAAAAGGAAGACACAGAGCAAATTTTCTCAGTTGACTTAATGGGCTACAGTATCTTGTTTTGATATGAGAACCAGAGTTCACATTCTTACTGTTGACCAGGAAGAGTGGAGATTCAATGGGCATCCAAAGTGTTCTTCCCCAAAGCATGATCTTGCCATGTTTGTTCTCCTCCCACCAAAAAAATCCCACCAAACAAAACAAAACAAACCCAAAAAACAACCTTCTAGTAAAATGTTTAGCCTTAAGAATGACACTATATTTAGTAGGGAGACCTTGGAATTCCACATTAATTAAATTTAATTAAATTAGTATATTTTGATAAAGTATTTTTTTAAAATACTGCCAATATTCTGGTAGTGGGAAAATCCTGAGAAATGAGGGGAGTAGTGAGTCAGGGTATTCATAAATCTCAATATAGGTTTTAAATACAGCAAGGATCTGCACATAACAGTATGAAAAAGGAGTGACTCACCTTGAGCTCAGCAGTGGGGTGAAAAAGCAGCTTTATGCAGCACCTGAGGCAGACAACTATCTTTTAATAACTTTTCATGAAGGTTAGAGATAGAACAGATAGAACAGATAGAACAGAGGTTATTAAATTAAACTGAACCACAATGAAACAATTTTTGGTTGTCAAATGTCAACCTTTTCTAGAGTACATTTTATCAGTAGATTGCAAAGGGATAGAAAAGGAGTTGGAATATATGTTTAATTATATTATTTCATTTTAATCCATTTGCAATTTAATTTTGGAAAATGTTATTACATCTTGGATCCAAACATCTCCAAAGTCAACTTCAGCCCCAGCCACTGTGTCTGCACTTTGAAGCCTTTTGAAGTAACTTTGGATTGGACCAAACCTGACAGATAAGTCAAAACTTGGCTGCGAGCAGAGGATTTTTTTCTCCTTCAAACCACTAGTTCCTCCCTCAAGTTGCTAAGGGCAGTGTAAGTCCAATCTGTAGATACTTCAAAGGCTTCAAACAGCAGACACTGTGGCTATGTCTGAGGCTGGAACAGACAGTTCAACAGAACCAAAAGATTTTGGGGCCTCCAAGTGCTTCTCAATGCATTTTAAAGAAGATAAAAATCACTATAAAATGGAAAGAAATGTGTATAAGTCTTTCTCCCTTTTTCTTTGCAAAAAAATCTGGATTTTACAAGAACATCTGTCTACCTTCATGTCTACGTGATGCTCTTTCCAGTGTAAAGTATGAAAAAAATCTTTAGACAATCAGCTTTACAAAGCCAAACTCCAGTTCCAGAGCTCACTTGGTTTTGCCAGTGTAATTGATTTACTATTCAAATTTCTGGTGAAGGCAGTGTTCACTTGAAGGATGAAAAATTTAAACATAAACAAAAGGAACTGAAAAACACTCTGCACATGTAAGAAAAAAATGCAATAAAATAATTATATTTATATCTTATACTTCATAACTTCCTCTCACAATAAATTAAAATATTGTAAAATTATTTTCTATGTTTATTTCTGTTTCCAACTCAGACATGGGATAACATTGATGGGAGCTGGAAATTAAACTAGGTCTTAAAAACATTCCAAGTTTTAGTTATTGGGGTTTCTCTTCTAAGGATTTATTTCAAAGTATTACTCCTTGCTTACATGTTATAAATAAGATATTCTGTTTACTTCCAGTGTAGGATTTGCCTACACTTTACTCATATATACTAAAAAATTATTTACATGTTAATGGACAAATTGCATGTTTATCATAATATAAAACTTGACTTTAAAATACCTAAGTGGATGTAAAAGGAAAATAAGAAAAATATGAAGTTGATCTTCTAAGTACAAAGAGTCTTCTGACTGAGCTGTTTACATAAGACACTACATCATCTTTCAAAGACAGTAACATTTCACTTCTATTAAACCAGTCTATAGTTATATTGTTTATAACTCATTATCAATATCACAAATTATTTAATTATGTGGTATTAGTGCAGCTAATTTGAAGACAATGTTGGTGTTTTGTTTATTAATCCTGGTTTTTGCCTTTCTTAAAGTTACACCTTCAAGCCGGGTTAAGTCTTTCATGCAGTGGCTGCAGGTGTGCTTTACTCAAGTGCTCTGTCCAAAATATTACCACTAATACAGGACATGTTGCAGACATTTACCAGTAAGAACCACCTGTATTTAAAATAAAAGTGTGCAGGATCAAAGTGGGGGAGTTTGTCACCTCAGTCCCTGGACGGTTTTATATCCACATTTTTGAGCAATGACTTTCAGTCCAGGAAGATTGGAAGATGAGTCAGGGCATGAAACCCTTATCTCAACTGAGCAAGAATCCATATCTGTCCTCTATGAGAGGATAGCTCCAAGAGGAAAACCTTCTATCCAGAAAACAGGTGTTAATGCCACGGTGCCCAGCTCAGATGGAACAACATACCAGCCTCTGCCTGATGCTGATGTGAACTCAATTTTAGTGACAGAAGGTAAGATACAGAAGCTCATTGAGGACACCAGACAGCATCAGCAATGGTGGCTAGATCCCTCCATGTCTCAGAGGAGAAATGGAGCTGAGGGAGCCCTTGGTCACCATCTGGGCAGCTTTACTTGCTTTACTGCTGTTCCAGTGGTGGTTCCTGCAAGAAGCACCAGCTCATACTGTTTACCATGGCAAGGTGTCATTCTGCCCTGATACTCTGAATTGCTGAAGTAGCACAAATTTTTTGGGAAAAAAAAGTGAACTAAATCCATTAACTAGATCCTCAGTTCATTGAATTATACTATTTGGGTAACTCGATACCAAGGAAATTGAAAGTGTTATTAATTGTGTATATTTTTGGGCAGGCATGATAATAGGCCAAGTACAGTTGGAAGAATGAAAAGAAAGAATTACATTCAGCATGTAAGCTTAGATAAGGAGTAGTCTGATTCAGACATCTGCAAATGGTAATTTAGGTATTTTACTGGTTGTTTTTTTGTATGTTTTGTAGCAAATTGTCAGCTCTACATAGTGACCTGAATTTAGTTTTGTTATAGTGAAGTCTTTTTGATTCTTGATAGTAAACAGCATTTTGG
>VXBB01002437.1:31711-44153 GCA_013399915.1 Illadopsis cleaveri
GGAATGTCAGCTAAGTGTAGTTTAGATGATAATGTAAAATTTGCACACTGAGAGGTTTCCAAATGTATGTGGATGTCAGATGTACTGGCAAAGACTTTGCACGGGGAAGAAATTCATTGAAAGATATGACCAGAGGCAAACATACTACACAAAAGAAGCTTCTATCTACACAGTGTATTCTCTCATTTTTCTCAGCTCCTGGGTTGAATCAGCATTCACAAAAGGAATATATTTTTGGGCAAGGGAAGGTGTTTTCCTTTTCATCTCAGAACAGATAGAGGAAATAATTTCTTTATAATCTGTCATGGCATGGATACTGTGTATGCTACACTGTCTGCTAAGATGGTCTTATTGTCAGTCAGTGGAATTAAGCCATTGCAACTAGCTGTTGTTGCAAACAACACCTGCTGCTTGATACAAAGTTTATGGTGAGCTTATTCTGCTTGTATGGCTTCTAAGCAAAATGGACGAACAAAAATGGAGAATGGGAGAGTCTTCAGCATCATTTTACGTTTGATAAAGGCAGATGTCCCTGGTGCAGATGTGGTTCCTGTGTACTGTGTTCTCTGAGGACAACATAAATACATTTTTTCTTTTCCCATCAGTTCTTATTAATATTTTCCATACATAAAGCTATTAAGTGAATTACAAAAATTACATTACTCCAGCATCTGGTGTGGAGAAATGGTTTCAGTAAGTAGAGAGGCCAGTGCAGAATTATGCAATGTAAAGACACAGAAATAAGGACACAGCAGGAATACTGCCACTATGTGAGTGATGAGAGGCGAACTCTTCCCACCTACCTATAGCAAAATATATAAATCTTAAAAAAAGTAAAGAAAAGAAATCTTGCACTTCTAGTACTCAAGCAACTCTAGAAAAACAGATGAGGCTTGGTGTCTCTGTGTTGGACTGCATTCAAGTTTATTTCAGAGCAAACCCTGTAGTGAGCAGTGAGGGAAAATTTTAGAAAACTGAAACAGACAAAATAATAACTGTTTAACCCAAGTGTTCTGAGTTTTCCTGTTCCTAGATTGGTTTTCTGAGGAAAAACATGTGTAGCAGAAAAAGATCCAAATATTATTATTAATATTATATCCTTATTGAAGGAAACTGTACGGATTGGGCTGAAGTATTCACCAAAGAAACCACACAGGAAAGGGCTCCTATGAACTACCACAACCATGGCAAGAGGGCTCTCATTCATTTCCAAGGAATTCACAAAGACATGAAAGGATACTAGAAACCAAGCTGCATTTAACTACAAATAGAATTAATAGGGTTATCCTTGGTCTTGAATTGAGATATCTGAATACAAGACCAGCATGTCTGCTGGTGGTCTGTATTACTTCAGAAAACTGAAGGAGATGACAATGCTAAAAGGATTAAAACATATAAAGTATTCTGGGCATTATTTCTGGTGTGGATGTGAACCATGCAGGTATTGATATGATAGCAATTTTAATAAGCACTTAACAAATTAAATAACATTTAACAGTTCATCATGGGTGATGTGTTGGTACATGAAAGAGAACTGACAGCAAATCTGCTCTTCTGTGTCCATCCAGAAAAAAGACAAACCTTTTCTTGTCTTGCCCCAGTGCTGCAGGCTGGATGGGAAGCATCAGTCCTCTGCTGACATAGGAGACTCATTTTATCTTTCTCTTCATCAAGGCCTTAGCCTCACTGAAACCCAAGCGGTAAAGACAGCAAAACATGATGTGGAGTTTTGTTGAAACTGCAATTCTCAGCAGAATTAACATGAAAGTGTAGCTAAACTCTCCACTCAAGGACCTCAGTATTTACAGCTATCAGATTAGAAGAATATTTCATGGAGTGTTACAGATATTATGTGAGAGCTCCATCAACGACAGATGACTTCTGGGGTTAGTAAATAATGACTTCATTTGAACATGAATCTTAAATAACAGGAGAAAAATATTTGAGTGAGTTTGTGTTCCCTTATTTGGCCCTGTGGTTCTTTGCCTTCCTGACCAAACTGTCTGCTAGGCCTAATCCATGAGGTGTCTGTCTTTGCAGCAGACAGGCATGTTATGAGCTGCATTTGTGGCCGATGTTTTATTTCTAGGCAGACATTCAGGTGACTGGCACTTTCTGAATACCTGAGAGAGGAATCCTTCCCATTCCACCACACATTACTGCTCATGCTGGTCATTCATCCTGCCTTTCTACGTCCATCATCATTGCTGCTAACAGTGGTTGCAAGGCGTAATTCTCAGTCTGTCCATATTAGTATGGCTGTTGGCAGAGGTGACAAGAGCACTCCTTTGAAATGAGTACAACACTCCTTAGCCCACTGGGTCATATGCATCTGCTGGTGGGAGGAGGGTTGGAATCTGTAAGAGAAATTCATTTACAACAGGAACTACTGGTTGCCATCAGGTAGGCTAGATATTTTCAGGCAACACAATTATCTTGATAAATCTTATACTACATTTTTGCAGTGTGATTCTATAGGCCTTCTGAATACTGTTGTCACATCCTGACAACTAAATTACCTGAAGTACAGTATTAATAGCAGTCATGACATTCTGTAAAAGCCGCAAGTTGACAGTTCCTTCAGTTGTGCCTCAGTAATTTGCTAGGTTAGAAATGAACAATCTGAGTATGCCTGGCTCCAGCCAGTAGCACATTGCTTAACCCCACTTGTTTGAACTTGTTTTAGCTTCAGTGCCTGCCACTAGTGCTGTGGATTTTTGCATGGAGAAATAAAATGCAGTTAACCCTTTTCTGACTTGAAACCATCCTGTATGTTGTTCTTTTGCCTTCATTTTATTCATAATGAAATAAGTTGTAAAGTCAGTATTGCTTTTTTCCCCATTTACTGAGATATTCCTAATAACAGCATTCAGTTGTGAGCAGAAATTACCTCTTTTGTGGAAAAAAAAATGATCCGTGGGTGAAATTTACACTGTCCTGGTTGACAGCAGTAGGAATACTACTTGACCACTTGGGTATGAACTCTGCCATGGAAACACTGACCTAAGCATAGGTTGCCGAAATCCTACTGTTCACTCTACCATGGCAGCTGATGACCCATTCTGTCCCTAGTCAGCACAGGGCTATCCTGAGTCAAGGATAGGTTGATTCAGACAGCTGTTCTGGACAGACCATTATCTCATCTGGGGTGTTATTTCAGTGTCAGAAAAGTGCCAGCACCAGCACCAGGAAAGAAGCATACTCTCATAAAATGTGTTAATTGAAGTTATTCATACTCTATTAAAAGTCCACTGGCCATTTTTTTGAGAAGTTTGATAAGTTGGTAAGACTTTACAAGTTATATTACTATGGAGTTATCTTAGATTTGCCTTTAAAGGAAAAAACGTTACAGATACTTAAACTTTAAAAGAAGGGATTAGCTTTCTACTAAACAAAATTGTTCTTTCATGTATATTAATTGTTTTCCTCGTATGTAACTTTTTGCTGCCTCTTATCACAGAGCTCTAGATAAATTTGCATAAAGTGATGAAAAAGGTCTAATCAAGAAATAACAGCCTATGGGCCACTTCCATTATTTTATTCTGGAGACTAATGCAATAGAAATTGGGATAATGTTATTAGGTAATAGCAAGAGAATTTCTTTTTTTTTTGAGCAGTGAATAACAGAGTCATGCAATTTATCTACAAGATTTTGTCTAGTGTAATTGTTTACACTTGCAGGGATTTCTTCATGACAAAAGAAAAAGAGCATAAAATGTGAAAGGATTTGACACAAATATGGGTACAGCTAATATACACTAGTTTTGATGTTAGCTACATCAACATATGCGTCTGACAAGTCAGGCCCTACAGCTAGTACAAAGAAGTTCTGAAATTTCTGCAGTGGCAGATTACCTGTTTTATAATTAGTCCAGACATACAGCAGCTATAGATTGGCTTCATCTTGCTTTGTCGCTGTAGCATGTCATTCATTAGGTATTACTTTCTCTAAAAGGCGGCCTTTTTCACTTTTCTTCTTCTCCATCCTTCTCCTCTATTTTTATGCCTTTAGACATTAAGTTATGTTGAACATCTTCCAAAGCATTATTCCCTCCCTCTTCTCCCATTAGATCTTGTTATAGCCAGGAGTGAGATTTGAATTTTCTAGTACACAGATTTTTCTCATGATTGAGATTGTATATGCACACACGAGAAATGCCCCAATTGCATTCCCTACCTATCAACAGTTCCCTTGATTTGTGGCTGTATCACCATTTTAAGAGCTGAAAGCACTGCATATTTAGACATCCTGTGTCACAGTGATGATATATCGCAGTGGGGAATATAATTCATATGGTGTTGCGTCCTGCTTTATTATTAGGCTTCACTCCTAATGTTATGGGCATTCATTTGAATATTCCTTATTTTTGATCAAGGCTCTAAGCTAGAGTTTGCCTTTGGGTTCTGTATTTCTCTACTAGATTTTTCACTTCCTGCTGAGAGCACCATGAATTACTGTTACTCCAAGAAGTGAGATTTACACAGAGCTTGATGATTTTATTTCAGTGCTACAATATACACTGTGGCTGTTGAGTGCTAGAGACAATTTTATTTCCTATCACATGTGATGGGAACAGAAGTGTAGTCAGTGTGAGAACTGAGTCCACTCTTCAATATGTGCATCTCTGTTAGATTTTTGGAGATCTGGAGGCATCCACCAATTTTTAGTCGCAGTTCTTTCTAGGTAGACCTATAAACACTTACCTGTGTTGACTTTTCCACTTCTTGAATAACATTTTCAGCATACACTGCTATCTATTTGCAGAAAGCTGTAAAAAGAGAGGGGAACATATGTCAGATACATTTATTTACTGTTCTTAGTGTTTTAATGAGAAATATCTATTGAAATGTTACAGATGCCTTATCTTTTGGTTAGCACATCAGTAGGCTTTTGACCCCAGCTAGGAGCAGGACTCGCATCAAAATTCCCCATGGAAATTGTGTAAGTTTTTTTTAGTCATCTTAATAACTTCAGATTTAATTTATGTCAATGAAAGGGATTTAGAATAGAAATCTGCTGTTGCTGTTAGGCAATTGTCAGAATATGGTGTTATTATAGCATAACTCTGCTCCTGTCTTGGCACTTTCCATTATGATTAGAGTCCCTCTACTATCTTTCAGATATTTTCACTGAGCAGTCACACAAACAAGAAAGAATTAACATCTTACTGCTTACTTCTCCATTCTGTTGGCACACAGCTTTTACTATTCTCCATTGAAACTGTTGCTCAGGAATTTATTTTTCTTTTTTTTTGATTGCATGATTTCTGTCAGATACCAGCTGGTCATTTGGAAAAATCTACAACTTGAGATACCAGGAAGAGATTTAAGTAAACCTTTATTTCCTTAACTACCTGATATTTTAGAAAATCTTGAATATCATAGGGGAAATTCAGCACTTGACAAATAATGTGGGAAACTTCTCAAAATCCCTTCCCAATTCCCTGATAGAGGAAACAGGATGATTTGGATTGCCTTTCTGTATAGGAGCAGGGCCTCACTGTCACATCTGTAGATCATGTTTGTAGTCAGTCTGTACAGGATGAGACAATTCAGACCTCACTGAGACCTGTATAGGTCACCTGCCAGGCAGTCCTTAGTATGAGGTATGGTCCAGCTGCCTACAGCCATGCCCACAGAGTGATGAGTTCCCACAGTTTTGCTCAGCTGACGCCTGTCTCTCCATATGGCAGTCACTTGCATTTTGTCTGCACTATCTGAGTGCCACAGACATCACAGTGCCATTTCATATATTCTTGTGTGACTGAGTGCAGAACTGCAGTATTTTATTCCCAAGTAGCAGTGAAACTAAGAGTCAGAAAAAATGTTGAAAATTACTTCTTAGACTACTGTTCTTTGCTGGCAGACAAAACACGAAAAAAAAGATCTGTTGAAAAGTTATAAAATAATGTAGAGAAAACAGTCTCTCCAGAGTCCTGCTCTGTTCCCCATATACTTAATTTTTTATCTTCTTACTTAATCTTGCCTTATTCTCTGCTTTATCTGTAAAAAAAGATGGGAATAGATTTTTCTTGACATGAATTCAAGCTTCCCTCAGTCTGTTGATTCTCCTCCTTCATAGGGTATTCTTCACTCACTGTAATTGTGAAACAAAATGAATTGTGTTTGGATTCAGATATGCGCCAGCATTTGTCTAACTCAGTCAGCCATAGGCAACGTCATTTTTTCCATGTGAGAAAGTGGATTAATCATACAGCTCTACATAATTTAATTGCAATGGTAAAAATTCTGCCAATATAAAGGGTCTAGTTAGTTGTAATTGTGGCAGGAGCTGAATGTGATGTTTTCTAGATCTGTGGGAAAATGAAAACACACAGAGATCCTCTTCTTGTTAAGAGACTGCTGTTTGTTATCTTTCCTATGTAATACTGGCATGTTCATAATATCTATCCTCCAGGAGAGTAAAATTAATGGGACATATATATTGCCCTGGGTAACTTGTAACAGCATTAGGCAGGATGATTCAATCATAACAGTTTCAGAAATCCACTGTAGTAGCTAAAATAGAAATTATAGTAAGAAAGCTGAAATTTACTCTTATTTATATTTTCAAGCTAGTGGGAGTTCTGTGTCTCTATAAAGAAAATTTTAAGTATATCTAAGAAGGCAAAATTAATGAAAGAGGCAAACCAAACTAATACATTCATTATATGCCCTTGCTCTTCCCTATTTCTCAAGTGCTGTACTGAAAAAAGGGAACCATACAGACTTAAATGTACACTTATTGAGTCAGAGAGGCCACATCCAACTACTTGAAGGTGAGCTAAAATGCCCATTTTCTGTGTCATTTCAGTTTCCTCTCAGACAAGTCTTCCAGTTTAATGAAAGCTTTGCTTTCAGTAGAGGTGCCTTATACTAGCCTCCTTTTTCTTCTTGTTTCATCACCTTTTCCCCATACTTTTTTATTGTCAGAGAGATGAGGAAGAAGTTCTTCTGGTGGGATACTGATTTGTTGGAATTGAGTTTGTTGAGATTAGAGCAGGACAGTACAGTCAGAATTAAGTAAACAGATATTATATAGGAGACTTCTGCTCTGCTCTGTGACTAGAAGAGAACATCATCCTAAAAACAGTGCTCTCAGACTGGAGAACATACAAAGAAATGTGTTTCTTCCCATCAGTGGAAATTATGTTTGACTGATGCTTACAGTGTCTCTAAGCAAGTCTCAAGACTGTGTGTTCGTAAGAACGTAAAGGGAAGGGTACATGACCTTCATATTTGTAAGTAACTGCTGCAGAAACAGGGAGAACAGTTTTTAATCTGTCCCTGAGACAAGAATTGGTGGGTTTAAACTAGAGCAACAAAGGCAGGCTACATATCAAGGAAAAATTCATTCCAATAAGGACAGATAAGTAGTTGATACATCTGTCAAGTCTGTGAAATCTGTATCACAGAATGTCTTTATGAATATGTTAGGTAAATGTTGGAACTTGAGGTCCCTTCTAAGGCAAGCAACTCTATGATTCTGTGAAGGTCAGTCAAAAATGTTAAAATTCTATTTGTTCCAAGTGAGAAAGCTGAAGATTGAAAAACATCTTACAGTCTTTTCCAATTTTGTTATTCCACCATTTTGGCTACAGTTTTACAGGGCTTAGTCAACTATTGTTGGTTTGAAATACAGAAAGACAGAGAGTCACCAGGATCCATTTGTGTGGCACTTTCTAAATGTTCACTGAAAAATTGAAGAGAAAACTAAGTGAAAGCAGTCATTTTGGTTGCATTATACCTGGAAACATTTTCTGAACTAGAACTATGAATTTTTGTATGTAAACACTGAAGATCCAGATTTTTGCTATTAAGTTTATTTAGATTGTAATACAAGTACCATAAAATCTTGTGAATCTTCTGCAGGTACTGATTCTTTTAATTTATTCTTACAGTACTGTAATTTTTCTTTAATATCCCATGTGTTTTCTATAGTGGTTGTGCATCTGATGAAATACTATTGTAGTTTACCAGGGTGTTAGATTTTGTTACATTGGGTAATGCCTTCACAAAGAGGAATTAAAAGGAAAAAGCTCTGGATTCTCTTACAGTGATGCTTAAAGGAACTGATCTTTTAAAAACCAGTGAGTAAATGACACTTGTGCATCACTTGCTATTTCAAAAATTTCAGTGGAGTCAGATTCTGGGAAACATATATATTGCTGGTAATTATCACAAATATGAAAAATCTGATTTCTTTACTGTGCTTTCATTAGTTGAATACTGATTAAATGGAAATTAATTAATTTTATTTTTTTTTATTTGCTGTATTTTGGCCTGATGATCAACATGTATCTAGATTTCCCTGTAAAACTTGAATATCTTAATGAACAGGATACTTAATATTTTTTGAAAAAGCCTTAACAGCTTTCTCTGTAATGTTTTGATCTTCTCAAAAAATTCATACAAATATTTTCTTCTCAAATTAATCTTTTTACTCATTTGAAACTTTCAGTGAAGCAGAATCTTATAAGTCATGATCTGACTGGGAAAGCTGGCAGAGGGGTCTTTGTCCTCCATTCACCCCACTATTCAATCACCTGCTGTGCCACCATCAGCTTTCACTCTTGGCTGGAGCTTAGAGCTCACTGTCCCCCGGTTTGTCCAAAACCAGCTAATGACCTAGATCATCTCAGTCGTGCAGCAGCTCTGTAAAGCATGTGATATATTCCTTGCCCTGATTTTCCACATCCTCTATATGTCAGGCTGCATCTCCCCCTCCTGTATTGCAAGAAGTGCTAAGCCCAGCAGAAACACAGCTCCAAAATTCTCTCATTCCTCACTTCCAAATCAAAAGCTGAATTAATTCTAAAACCCCTGATATGTCCAAAAGCTTTTGTTAAGGCTTGAACCTTCCTGCCTTAAGAGGTACAACTTTATACAAGAAGCTGAAAAAGAGACATGAAGATTCTAAAAACCTGCCTATAATTCTAAGGAAAATTGATTAGCCATTTTCTGGTTGTACACAAATAAGGAGTCATTACTGTTTAGTATAGCACATCATTCATATTTAATTACCTTATTGGTATGTAGCACTCAATGAATAAGTCAAGAATCACATCCTAAAATGTGATTCTGGGTATCAGTTTAGTCCTACCTTGACTGAGATTCATTTTGATTTTTTTTTCATAGTCCAGGTACTAAATTTCAATACTATTTTCTGTCTTTTTTCCAACCACTCTCTCAGTCCTGTTCATAGTACCAAACTTAAAAAGATAAAGGTATTTATTCAGAGTTTTTAAATAACTATTCCAGTTATATTTTCATGGAATGAAGATACTACATATATTTTGATCAGATTATTTGCGGTCTACCCCAGACAAATGTCACCATAGAGCCATCTGGTGCATCTTCCCTGCAACTTCACTGAAGAAGGTCTGATGCTACTCAAAAATCAAGATTACATTACAGAATAAAAATAAAATAATTCTTCATAGCAGTGAATAGCATGGAAAATGGCTATTTCATATTTTTGTGGTTTGACAATGAAAGGAGAAAAAAAGGTGGAATTATTGCCTTTTATATTTTAAGAAACAGAGATATTAAGAATCCTTGATCTAATCTGACCAGTGATTCTTCCCATACATTTGTCAGATTTGCACCTAGGGCTATTCTTAACTTCTAATTCAGCTAGTACTACGCATTTGTGAGAATTCACAACACAGGAAGTGCATAATTCAGGTGCTGACTGCCTTGATTTTTGGGTTTGGTTTTCTTTGTAATAGATCACCTGGTGATGACTGGGAGGGCTCATGTTTTGGGAAGGCTGGAAAAGACAAAATGAGTCTACAGATTAATTCAAAGTAGTGGCATCAATGTCAGCTATTCTTACTTCCTGTTTGTTTCTCATTTGAATTGTAATTTGTTGTAAATAGGGTCACTGTCCCGAGGAAAAGAGTAATGCACAGAAACAAATCTACAGGGGTGTGAGATTCAGATTACGTACAAATCACACAAGGTTTGCAGGTGATCCACACCTGCAGTCATTGCAGATACAGTGTCATTTGTGCTGTTTTCCTAAATGAACAGAGAGAAAAACATCAGAAAAGACTGACAAAAATACATGCTAGAAAAGAAGATCTGTCAGGGAGAAGCAGATAAAAAGGTTTTTGTATCATTAATGATGGGGTTTATTTAAGGGCCTGGTTTAATGTAAAATTAGGGAGAAAGTATATTTCTTCTAATACTCTCAGAAATCAGCTTGGGATAATTTTGTTACTGTAACCAAAAAAAAAAACCAAAAAAATGTTTCCCTTTGGTCTAATTGGAGTCAGCTGCTGCCGTGCTCAGTTTTAGAAGTTCATGCCGTTCAGTGTGAACCTCTTTTGCCATCTGCTGAAAATACTAAAGATAAGTCATCTGCAGTTTATTTTTGGATAGGTCATGTTAGGTAAATGGGCTGATGCTTCTTGTGTGCCAAAGACTGAATATTATGCAAAAATAGGGTGGGGGAATGGGAAGAGTATACCAAAATAGTGCAGCCAACATTTTTTGAGCACGGTGCAATGAAACAGAACCATTTGGGCAATGCTTAAAACTAAGCTACTTCCCCAGCACCTCTGTGGCAGATAACATTCTATATGTGGAATTCCAGCTTTGTGCATTTGTTTTGACATTGCTTGAAGGATGCGTTTGACTTCTCTGGAACAAAAGTGACATTACTGTACCTGAACAGCATGGAATGGCAAATGATGTCACTTCATGCACCTTTTCTTTAATTTTTAACAAAGGCTAGAAAGCTAATAATATGGGGTTTTTTCCCCTTACAGGAATACTGTACATTCCTAGCCTTTCAAAGGTACATATAAACACAATTCAGCTCAAGCTTACATTTCATAACAATCTCAGGGAAAGGTGAAGTATTAAAATGGCATCTGAAACAATGGCTAGCACATTTACCTATTTAAAATTCCTGGCTTTTCAAAAATTGAAAACTATTTCCATATTAGTTCCTCAAACACTCTCAGTCTCTGAGCTTTCTTTATCTAAAATCACAGTTTAGAAAAGTGAGTGGGAAAATTTGCATGCTTACAATATAAATTTTCAAATGCCAGGTTTTCAGAGGACTGTATTGTTCAGATCTTTTTGCATTGTATTTAAATTTGGATGCTCAAAGTCACTGAATTGTTAGGGTTGGAAGACCTCTGACTTCACCCAGACCAACCTTCTTGCCAAAGCAGGGTCACCTTGAGAAGGTGACACAGGAATGTGTTTGAGTGGGTTTTGAGTGTCCCCAGAGAGGGAGACTCCCCAGCCTCCCCAGGCAGCTGTCCCAGTGCTCTGCCACCCTCAGTGTAAAGTTCTTCCTCTTGTTGAGGTGAAACTTCTTGTGCTTTAGTTTAGGGCTATTACTCCATATTCTGGCTTTGGGCACCACAGGACAGAGTCTGGCACCATGCTCCTGACACCCACCTTTGAGATATTTGTATGTATCGATGAGATCTCCTCTCAGTCTTCTCCAGACNATTTCCTGAGCTTACCTATGAGGATGTTATGGGAGACAGTGTCAAAAGCCTTACTGAAGCTCAGGTAGACAACATCCACTTGTGGACATCTCCCCTCATCGACCCATCCTGCCATTCCATCACAGAACAGAGATTGGCCCAGGCCTGATTTCCCCTTGGTAAATCCATCCTGACTACTCTTGATGGCCTTGTCCTTACGTACGTGGTCATGGCCTCCAGAGTGATCTGTGCCATCACNTATTACTCCATATTCTGGCTTTGGGCACCACAGGACAGAGTCTGGCACCATGCTCCTGACACCCACCTTTGAGATATTTGTATGTATCGATGAGATCTCCTC
The DNA here is from genome assembly GCA_013399915.1 of Illadopsis cleaveri. Taxonomy (NCBI): domain Eukaryota; kingdom Metazoa; phylum Chordata; class Aves; order Passeriformes; family Timaliidae; genus Illadopsis; species Illadopsis cleaveri. The sequence goes on from VXBB01002437.1 coordinate 43,523, forward strand.
TCAGTCTTCTCCAGACCAAACAGGCCCAGCTCCTGCAGTCTCTCCTCATAAGAGAGAAACTCCAGACCCCTGACCATCCTTGTGGCTCTCCACTGGACCCTCTCCAGCAGCTCCTTGTCTCTCTTGTNTTTCCAGGGCTGGAGGTGAGGCTGACTGGCCAGTGGTTTCCTGGGTCCTCCTTGTTGCCCTTTTTAAGGTAGGAATGACACTGGCTTTCCTCCAGTCATCAGGCACCTCTCCTGTTCTCTGTATTTTTCAAGGATGGTGGAGAGTGACTTAGCAACAATATCTGCCAGCTCCCTCAGCACCTGTGTATGCATCCCACCAGAGCCCATGGATTTTTGGGTGTTAAGTCTGCCTAGCCAAAGGATCTCTAACCAAACCCTTGACAGCCAAGGGTAAGTATTCTTTTCTCCAGCCTTCTTCTCTTACCTCCAAGGTTTGGGATTCCTGAAGGATGGCTTCAGCAGTAAAGTCTGAGGCAAAGAAGGCATACAGTAATCCCACCTTCTCCATGTCTTCTATCATCAGAATACCCATCTGATTCAACAGCAGCCCCACGTTTTCTCTAATCTTTTTGCTGCTGATGTACTCATTGTCCTTGATATCCCTTGCCAGACTCAAGTCCAAG
>VXBB01002437.1:44283-60250 GCA_013399915.1 Illadopsis cleaveri
TGATCACATCCCTGCATATTCTGAGGATGCAGTCCTCCCACATGGCCTGTCCCTTTTGCCGCAACACATACATTTCTTTCTTCTGTTCAAGATTATTAGAAGCTCCCTGTTCACCCATCCAGGTCTCTGCCCCTTTCCCTGATTTCCTGTTCATGGTGATACACTGGTCTTGATTTAGGAGATAGTGATGTCTGAATATTGACCAGGTCTCTTGGAACCCCTCCTCTTCTACAGCCCTGTCCCATGGGATTCCTTTAGTAGGTCTTTGAAGAAGCCTAGGTTAACTGTCTGGAAGTTCATGGACGTTGTCCTGCTTACTGCTTTGCTTCCTCCATGCTGGCAAGGCTTCCACCAAAGTTCATGTTCAGTTCCTCCTGGTTTGTTAGTACAAGGTCCAGCCACACACCTTTCCTCATAGCCTTCTACCCCACTTGCATCAAAAAGCTATCATCAGTAATCTGCAGGAACTTCCTGGACTGTGTCTGTCGAGCCATGTTTTGCCTCCAATGAATATCAGGGTTCTTGAATTTTCAGAGGAGGACCAGGGCCTGTGATCTCAAGACTACTTCCAGCTGCCCATAGAAAGCCTCATCAATTTCCTTGGCCAGGTCAGGTGGCCTGTAGTAAACACCCACAACAGTGTCACCCATTTTAGCCTGTCCCTTAATTTTTACCCATAAGCTCTCAACTCCTTGTCTGTCCCTGGGCAGAGCTTGATGCTCATTCACATAAAGTCCACCACCTCACCTTGCTGACCTGTCCTTTCTAAAAAGCACACAGGAATCTATGACAACATTCCAGTGGTGAGCTATCCCCCCATGTCTCTGAAATTGCAGTGAGATCGTGGCTCTGTGACCACACATAGATTTCCAGTTCTTGTTTATTCCCCCTCCTCTGTGCATTTGTGTACAGGCACTTCAGGCAGGCAGTTGGGCATCCAAGTTCCCTAGGAGGGGTGTAAGTGGATTCCCATAGCCAGGCACACCCTTGCTGTGTGTGGTTAGCCCTAGGACTCTCATCTTGAGGCAGCCAGGCTTGCCCTGGTTGGCATGGCCCACTCCCTAGAAGGAAGCAATGGCATAAGCATTTCCACTTTGGACCCCAGCCTAGTCATTCAGTTTAAAACTATCTCACCAAATTGGCTAGTCAATCATTCCTTTTAAAAATCCTGCTTGTTGTATAGAAGACTATTTCGAAGCATAGTAGCTTGAAATAATCAGAAGACTCTAAGTAACCTGGGAACTTTACTCTCATTTCAAAATTACTCCAGATGCTTTAGGTAGAAGAATTCACTACTGGAGCTAAAGGTCTATGTGGAGCTGTGAGCTATGGCCCTTAAATTGCTTTTCAGAGTTGGGACTAGCATCCCTAAGTCACCTACTTTTGAATGGTTAACATAACTATGAAAGTGGAGGTTTTGTTACTTCCAGCTTTTAAATACTTGTCTATAAAAGTGCCATAAGTGGTGTTGTTGTTATTACACCTCCTCAGTACCAGAGAGACATGAACCCCTTGGAGCAGGCTGAGCAGAGGGTTACAAAGATGATTAGGAACTGGAGCATTTCTCATATAAGGAAAAGTTGATAGAGCTGGATCTATCTAGCCTGGACAAGGGAAAACTGAGAGAGGACCTAATCAATATCTATAAGTATCTGAAGGATGGGTGTCAAGAGAGTGTTTCCAGGCTCTTCGTGATGGTGCCCAAGAACGGGATAAGAAGCAAGGGGCAAAAAGTGATGCACAAGAAGTTCCACCTTAACATATGGAAAAAACCCTTTATTGTGTGGATGACTGAGCACAGGAACAGTTTGCCCTGTTCAAACAGAGAGTTTGAGAAGTCTCCCTCACTGGAAATATTTAAAACCATGTAGTCACATTCCTGCATACCTTGCTTGAGCAGGGATGTTGGACTAGATGACTGCCACTGGTTCCTTCCAACATTATTCATTCTGTGATTCTATGATTATTATTGCTGCTGTTATTATTATTTTCTTGTTTTGCCATTTTTCCCTTTTGAAAATTTTCATATAGCTTAAAATCTCATTAATTAAAAGACATTGAAGAACTCAGACTGCAGAAGAGGGTATAGCAACACATGGGTAAAGTTCAGCATTATTTATGTTGACATTTACTTTTTAAACAAGTTTAGTATTTGTGTCAGATTAGGAAACATAATGTGAAGTAGTCCTATTATCTATGAAACTGACACAGAGAAAGCATCTTCACAGCCACCACCAATGTCTCTCAGTGCTGAGCTGGGCCCCTGCCAGAAGGAGAGCACAGGTGACCAATTCATTTATGATCACTTATGAAATGGGCCATTCATGTGAGCTGTAAAACCCCTTGCAGTAGTGCCATCTGACTGGTAATGTGTGACAGGTGTACCTAGTTCTCTTTGCATTCTGTAAAAGAGCAAGCAGATGAGTACAAAAAATCCAGAGGAGAAGCATAGTTAGGACATGTCCTGGGTTGTAGTATGGGATGTACACAAAGTATTCTATCACCATCTTCATGAACTGTTGAATCCAATTGTTGAAGCAGTCTTCCCCCTAGGCCCCGCCCCCCTCCCTTTTCTGTTAATGTGTCTTCTGTTAATGGCCCATCAATACCTTGCCCATGGCTCATAGATAAGCTATCTCTCGTCAATGGGCCATCAAGGACCCTCCCTGTATGACTCATCATCCCATTGTGAGATGCTCCGCCTAGGGGGAGGAGCCAAGTATTCTCACCTGGATATAATCAGGGATTTGGGACAGTACGGCCAGCCCTTACCACTGGATTTGCAGAGGACCAGAGCTACCAGACCTTTTCTACAGGATCACTGCTTCAGGAAGACCACCTCAACTGGAGCGCTTCCATAACCCTGCTCAGATTGTATTCTGACTCTGTCAGTGGGTGGNNNNGGGGTTTTTTTGTTGTTGTATTATTGCATTTATCTTATTTTATTTACTTTTTTCCTTTCTTCTTATTAAATTGTATTTCTGACTTGGAGCCTCTCATTCGGTTTGCTTTCAAACCACTACAGGACACCTGCTCATCTTCATCGAGGCATAAAATTTGCAAAGGCTTTATTCAGTCTTCACAAAGAATGGGAAGACCAGAGTAATACCAATAAATCATTTTGATATTGAGCATTGAAAATTCTATAATAATTTTGCTCATTGACATAAAATAATTTTGATCACTCCCATGCTGGACTAAATTTTAATTATGAGCCTTCTGCAGAAAGGCTAACTAATCTTAAGATGTATGCAAGTAAAGACAGTATTCATGTACATAGCCAGATGGACTTCCTTTCCTCCACATCTTTTAAATTAGTTATTTGAGAGTTAAAAGAATGATTACTTTTCTTGTTCTTGTCATATTTGTGGAAGCAGAAATGCAAACTAGAGGCAGGCTATACCTTTTTGTTGATTAATTCCTCAGGGAGAAGAAGCATAAGTACAGAAAGGAAGTTCAAGAAATGAAATCTTCATGCTGAGCTATTGAACAAGAAAAATTGTTCCCACCTTGTTTAAGTAGAGACCTTAAGTAATTAATTTGACTCTTCTAGTTGCCCATCGTTATCCAAAATTATTTTATTATGCCCTGCTCTTTTCTCATTTCTCTCATTTCTCTTCTCTCTTCTTTCTTTTCTTTTTTCTCTTCTTTTTTTCTTTGTTTCACTTTTTTCTGAGCTTGAGTTGAGTGTCTTAAGATGTTAATAACTGCACATTGTCAGATGAATTCTGCATTGATCTCTTATTTCTCCACTTACTGCTTTCCATACTTCACATCCCTTTGGAATTTAATTTTAATAAATTAAATAAGATTCTTATCTCTGTGGATTGGTAATGTAGCAGATAAAGTACCAACCTCCATGCTTTCAGATGGAAAATGAAGAACCATACTTGGAGTTACAGCATTGCTAAAGGAAAAAGTAGCATCTTTTTTCAGTGGAAAAAATCCAACCAAACACCACAGTAAGAAGCACTGAAAGTATTTTTTTATCATGACAATTCCTTAGCAAATTCAGAGAAACCAAAAATTCTTCATATTTTATTTCTTCATCTTTCCTGATTGATTGATGTTGCTAGAAAATATTACTCACATTAATTAATTTTGGAGATTTGAGTAGGTTTTTCAACTTGTCAAAAAGCACCTGGAGTAGTAAAGAACTAGAAAAAGTAGGGAAGAGAAGGAGACCTTGTAGAAGACAATTGCTACTTGATCTTTTTATCTTGTTGAGGGATTTGAAAGTGTAGGGTTAGAGAAAATTTTCATTTTTTCTGCAAGTTTATCATGCAAATGTATATATTCTACAGCCTGGAGAGGGCTCTGTATTGTTCTACATTATAAAATAGAAAATTTCTGAAGGAAAAATTTCCAGGACACCTGAAGAAAAAACTGCTGCAGATAATGGACACGCTGTAAAAGCAGTGATTATGTGAGACTGTAAAAACATTCAGGCACAAAAAGACAATTTCACATCTTCCCTATCAATCAAATGTCAGTTTCAGCCTTTTGGCAACTCCAGTGTCTTTCAATCTGTGTTTAATTTGCATAGTGAGACCTATTAACGTAACAATACCTTCATTTAGGATGTGGAAAACACTTAGTGAAGAATACATTTTTTAAAGTTGTAAAGTTATCCTTTTGTAAAAACAGGAATGTGATCCAAGTCACACATTCTGTTGTGATGGTTTTCTACACATTTTGTAAAAAATACATGTTTTTTAAATAATTGTGAAAAGAACACATCACTCAGCCTCTCAAACTATCCTCATGCTTGTTCTCTTAAAGCAGTTTAGACCACACTTCCAAAATGCTGAGAGGTCCAATAAGTTGAGGCATACACTACACAGTATTGATCCCACTTGCTTAAACGAAGCTTGACTCCAGCTACAAATTTGGCATCTTCATCCTATCTCTTAGTGTATCTCAGTTTGGCAAGGCCTAAGAAGTAGATTTTATGTCACCTAGTTATTAAGTACTGTCTTTCAACTTCAGGTCCTTATTCCCACTAAAAGTTGTGTGGACTTGCTAATGAGTCAGACAGTAGCTTGCTGTAGATGCTTATGTGCTGCCTCAAGTATTTTTCAGATTTCATTTGTCGACATAGAAGATTTATATTATAGCAAATCCACCAAAACCACTACTAAATATATATTTGTTTTGAAAAACTGATTAATTTTTTAAAATTCAGTTATTTATTATCTTTTGTCATGAATTAGTGTGCTGAGAAATTCTGCCTAAAAATTTTTTACTCTGTCAAATTCTTACCTATAATGTTGCATATCACAAGGTCCTCCATTAGAGGGTCCCATAACACTGACATAAGCAGAATAAGCTACTACTGGTAAAATTGTTAAAATTGCTACTTAAGTGCAAGTATCTGGGATGAACACTGGTATTTTCCTTGTAATATCTAAGAGCCGAAGTGAAGAAACACAGACACAATAGAAAACAATGTAATGAAATGACACAATAGAGATCTAAGTTCAAAATAGTCATGGATAATCATTAATTATGAAATCTTTTCTTTGTTTTAGAGTAGTTGTTTACTTCCTTTTAGCACAAGTTATTGTTTATCATGTGTTGTACACTGTTGACTTCCTATTGCATCTTGATATTAATGTCATATCTTTATCTTTTCTTTGAGTTTTATCTTCTGTTCCACATGTATTTCAGATCCTGGAATGCTCTTGTTCTCATTATTTAATAAAACCTTGAGATTTTGGAAACCAGCACTTTTTACACACCAAGAAATCTCTCATTCTTTATAATTAATTGGTTTCCTTAGAGAATGCTAATGCTGTACTTTAAACTTTTTCTGCAAGTGTCTTAAAACTTGATTCCATTTTAACAAATTAAGCACAACAGAATTCATGTAATGCCAGGCAAATTTATGTGTTATAGGTACATTTTGAATTTGTGCCATGGTTTAACTAAAAAGTAGACCATTGTCAAGCAATTTCTAGTATTCAAATTAGTTCTTATCTTCTCTGTGTTTGGAAGGCTTATGGTACTCATGAGAGGTTCAATACAAAATAATTGTTCTTGTAACTTATACTGTAATTGAATAAAGATTTACATAGTATTAGTAGAACAAAACACATTTCTAAAAGTTGCATTCTAATGACTGTAAGGTCTATGCTTAAGCACGGAAGGTTCAATCAGGATAAATATTTTATTCATAAATCTTCTTCAATGAAAACTTTTACCTGGAAAGTGCCTTGAAAATAATCTGAGGATTTGAAAGTTATGTTTTCTTTTGTCTTGGTCCAAAGAGAGTTATGAAAAGGATTCTGCTAGCTAACTGCAATAAGGTTTTTTTCAACACCTGTAATTCTTAAGGTAGCTAGAGCATTACATCACTTTTCCTGTGGAAAGACAAAATTCCTCTTAAAGTACTTTTATGGTTCATAATGAAACTCTAGGACTTATACTTGCTCAGTTTTCCCTACCTTTTATTATGCCATTATAGCTTAAATTGATTATAGGAAGAAAATAACTTTTTGATTTGCTTTATTAATTTAATTCTTGTAAAGTAAGCATTTATAATTTACTTGCCAAAACTTTCAGGCACTGGAGTGGGAAAGACTGTGAAGTCTGCAAAGTTTAGAAACTTAATTTCTTGGTGGGGAAAAAAAGAGGAAATTATTGTCTTTAACTTGATGTTTCAATTGGTCAGTATGCAGTATTCCTACTGGAAGACTTTTACTGAAGTTTTTATGGTTGAACTATCTGAAGAGTGAGAAAATTGCTTCAGAATAAATAAGAACCCTAACATTTTACACTAAATCTAATTTTCACATGAGAAAACCTCAGCAGCAAAACTTCAAATCCTCAAAACATCAAATTCAGGGGCATAACTTCTATCTGTCTGAAGATGAATTCTGCAAACTTCATCTTTCTAGGAGTATTTAATAACATTGTGTAATAGCTCTCATGATATGTTTTTAATGAGAGTTCTTTAACCTACCTAGAGGCCAGTTACAAGATTATCGATGTTTAAGGTGAAAAAAAATTAGCTAGAGTACAGTAGATCATTGTTTTAAAAGCAGAGCTGCTATGTACCCACAGCTTGAGTATGTCCCTTGTTTTGCAGTGTCTCATTTTGATTTTGAGAATAAATGATCTGGATTTTGTCTAGGTCAGGAAAAAAGAAATTTCAGTTCATAGAGTAAACTGCACTTGTTGCCTTATTTAGTTCTTGTAATTTAGTTAGTTGCATCCTTCATTTAATATTTTTATTTGTCAAGTTTAAATTAATAAATAAATAAATCAAAAAGTTCATTTGTATAAGTGCAATATTGTTGGTTTCTTTTTGAGCTTACATCTCAAGACATACAGTTTAGATATGGGAATGGTCAAACATACCACAGGGTTTCCAGAAATATGAAAGCTTGATCCTGATCCCGTTTCTCGTCAGAATTGAAATCTTTTATGTTCATTTGTTTGTGTGTTTTGTTTTTCATCCTGAATCAGATCAATATTCTTAGGAAATAAAGCCTTTTCATTGGGTTTTATTCTACTTTATTTTGTAAAGAAATACTTCAACCTTTTTGATAAATAACGGAATCTGATGAAAAGGATTAGTTCAGTAGTTTAGCAATCTCAGAAATTATATTTTGAGGGATATTGAAATTCTGAATTCTGTATGGTTTTAGATCATCTGAAATAAGGAAAGGCTATTCTCAGCATCTTAGGATATATACAACCTTATGTGTGCTACAAGTTTGTTGTGCATTAAGTTCCAAAGGCAGTGCACATTGCAGAACTGCAGTATGCTAGCTGGTGTTAAGCAAAACTGATATTTTTCAGAAGTCACAGGTACTCATGACAAATAGTAGGGAGGAAATGCTAAGTGTAGTAAGAGAATGTAATTTCCCTGGTCTTGATTTGGTACTTCTGAGAACATTAAATGTAGTATTTTTAATGAAAAAAACCAAACCCAAACAATAAAATTTAAACAAACACAGGAAATATCAGCCAAGTGGGACTGTTCCTGAGCTTGACTATTATCCATTTTAGATGAAATCAACAGTAGAACAAATATTAGTTCTTAGAATTGGAAGCTTGTAAAACCCATTTCCTACAGAACAAGGTACCAACAATGCCTCCTGAACATAATCATATGGGATAGCATTTAAGGGGATGGTGTATTTTCTCCCTGACATGTTCTTCTAGCCCTCTATTGCTCTGCCTAGATGGTGCATTTTGTTCAGCTAGGAGAAAGAGACAGGCACTTTCATGCTTATCTATAGGCTGATGTCGTGCTTGGGTTACAACAGCTTGCTGCTCTTCAGACTGGGACCAATCTGAAGGTCCTGATGGGAAAATCAGAACTTCTTTTTCAGGTTCACAATACCTGTTCATTTCCCTTCATTTTCTCCTAGTTCCGTTTTTGTTTTCTTCTGCATAAATTTTATCCTCAGTGGCCTAAAGGTGCTGCAGTATTTAGTTCTATCCTTTTAAGATTTAGATCAATAGTTAATGTTAGAATATGGACGTTTTATTTGTATATATTGATGTTAGCCTAAATTGTAAGAAAAGAACCCTCAATATGATCTGTTTTCAGAATCTTTTAAATTTTCATTTGATACAATCAAATATATATATATTGAACATTTTATGGACCTCGACAGTATTCTTTGTGTATTAAATCAGTCTTGTAGTATACATGCAACGTTTGTGCTTTTCTACATCTTTTTGTCATTATTTTTGAAGGAAATTTGTTTTCAAATTCTTTGAATCTGCTAATTTTTACACTTTTCTGCGTTTTTTAAATGGCTGTAACTTATCGAACTGGACACTAAGGGGTGCTGTTTCATAGTCATATTCTGTCTCTTGTCTGCACACATACCTGCACACACATGCTGCTGCTGTTACACTCGCTTAGCACCTTTGCAAGTTTATCACCAAGTTAAAAAAGACAACATGAAGTAAAATCATGTAAGCTTTTTTGATCTTATACATAGCGCCTGACTAGCACAGAGTGAGGAAAATCATTGTTGCTTCCAGCTCTGCTACAGAATCATGGTAGTGATGAAGATATTCAGCAAAAAAACAAGCAAAATAGAGCTCCCTTACAATATGATGAAGGGGATGGACTCACACTAGAAATCCAAAAAGCCTGTATATAATGACATGGGAGATGGGAGATATTTTAAATGGGAATCACCAATCTAAATTCACCTTAAACAATTAAACAGACCATGGAAGAAAGCTTTTACCATTTATAACAAAAACTTATGCTGAATCAAGTCTGTGAAAATACGTGCCAGCTTCTGGGAGACCAAGTGGTTGGAGTGGTTGTACCTGTCATAAAAAAAATTCAGCTAATTAAAAAAGGTATTATCCGTCATGTGCATTAAGTGTTTCTGTTAAATTGTGTAAGAAAAATATATAAACAAATATTGTCAGAATGATTACAGCTATTTCTTGAAAAATAATATGGCCAAGTTGTTGTTTTGTTTTGCAAATCTTAAAAAGCCACTGAAATAAATGCAGAAACCTATGACTAACAGGGTTAGTCAGGTGAGATAAACTACATTACAGGAATATAGTATGAAGCAATGAAACTTCAGTGTTGTATACAGTTTTGTAGAAACAGCACAAAATTTGTATTTGTTTTCTATTTGTCTGCTAAAGCTCAAAAAGGCACATATTTTCCCTATTTTGTTGTTCCTTACCTTTATTATATTCTGTAACTATACATCATGAAGTTTTGTCTTCACCCAGACTGAGTCAGATTTTTTTCTACAGAACCATTCTTGGTTTTTAGCATACCAGCTCTCTAAAAAGGGAATGGTGTTGTACATATACGTAGGAATTATCACTGAGCATTCTTACTGTCTCCTGCATTTCTACTCCTGCAGGAAATCCTGGCCCTGATTCTAAATCTGATGATGAATCACACATAAGGTATAGCTTTTCCAACTTGCACATGATTTGGAATTTTCTAACTAAAATAAATATATCTTGCTACTCTGAATTTAAGTAACCATTAATGTGATTAACTCAGAATTTCAAACTGACATCTACATTCTATATCAGTTTTAAAAAGCAAAAATTGTGTATTTGCACCAAGGTGTGATTTAGTAAGGCATTGAGGTCCACTCTGATGACCTCACAACTCCAAACTTCTTCTGTTCTTGTATTTTATCTCTCCTACAAAGTTTTGCAGTGATGGGCATGGGACTTCCATTCAAAGGAAACTAAGATTTTTAAGGCATTCCATATTGCAGACATGCTTGTCCAATTGCCACATATGACAAAGCTGGACACTAAAGAAGAAAGTAGGCCTATAACTATGCCAGATAACTATGGCCTATAACTATGGCCAGAGGGAAGAAGAAGCAATTCATTGGCAGCTTCATAGGTGACTACTGTCTGACTAGATGTTCAGGTTTTGGTTCCTCAACTTTTTGTTTTGGTCTTGTGTTTAGTTTTCTCCTCAATGAGTCTGAATCTGCTAAATGAAAATTGAGTTTCTTCAAGTAATCTTAAGTAGTGACATCAAAAATGTGTAAAATTAGAAAAATTTTAGCAGAAAAAATGTATATTACAGTTCAGTTCATCTTTTAAAAATCTTTTTGGCATCTTTTTTTGGCAAGCTTTTAAAGCTAACAAAAGATCCATCTTTGAATAAGTTAATAGGATATTTGAAAGACAAAAATGGCACCATAAAAGATGAAATGGAAAAAGAAATAAGAAAGGATATAATTTAGGATAAGGGTTGTCCACAATATCACATGGTTAAAGACTTTCCCAGTAAAGTAGAGACTGGAAATATGTATAAGTACTACTACTATAAGGCAGAAATAAATAATTAAACTCTACAGCTTGCAGACCTCTAGAGTTTATTTGCCTACCTGTGGAATACACTGTAACTTTCTTTTGCAGCCCTGTTTATACTGATATTTCAGTTTTCTTTTAGAAAATACTTTGAATGCTTTATTCTGCAATCATCATACATATCATATTCACCAGAATTTCATGCTTTTTTAATGGAAGATGAAAGCTACATTGAACCTTTGTTAACAGATCTGTACCTGGATCCATTTAGATGGCACATGCCATGGTGGTAAATGTTGGTAGCCAGAAAAGTGGGATCTAGTAACAAATATGCATTGCACAGTTCTGTCATTCAGCATCACTCAGAAAAATTGTCAGTTGTATGCTTACTAATGGGTCTCTATCATGTTCATGCAGTGACAGAGCTGCACAGTGGCTGAATCTGGCAAGCACTTCTGGAGGTCACCCTGTTTACATCTGCTCAAGCAGCTGGTTTAGTATCTCCATGGAGAGTTTGCCCGCTGCTTCCCTGGGCAATCTGTGTCATTGTTGGACCACATTCACTGTAGTAATTTTTCAGGATTTTTTTCTCCTGTGTTTAAAAGGAATTTCCAATATTTCCTTTTGTGTTCATTGCCCACTGTTCTGCAGCTGGTCACTAGCAAGAAGAATCTGCCTTTGTCCTCTTCTCACACAGACATGCATAATATTAGCAAACACTGCTGAAGTTCCCCTGAGCTGCTCTCCTTGAGGCCAAAGGCTCCCAGATGTTTCACCCTCTCCTTTTATGACAGATGGTCCAAGATCTTTGTTGTCTTCACAGCTCTGCCTTTTGCCCAGTTGTGCTGTCCATTATGTTCATGTCTCTCCTGAACTGGGGAACCTAGTAGGGAAACCACAGTCAGATGGGTCTCATCAGTGCCAAGCAGAAGCAAAGAATCACTTCACTTGGCTTTCTGGCAACGCACTGACTAATGCAGCCCAGGAGGCTGTTGGAATTCTTTTCGACTTAGCTTGTTCATGAACAGCTTGAATGCCCAGAACATTTTCTGACAAGGTGCTCTCCAGTCAGTCAGTTCAAGCCTGTGCTGGTGCTTGTGCTTATTCCTCAAACAAAAGAATGGCTTGCCATTCAACATTTTGTTGAACTTCTAGAAATTTCTGTTGGCTAGCCACTCACTCCAGCATCTCAGGTCTCTCTGGACTGCTGCAAATCTACCTGGTCTATCAACCACTTTTCCCAAATCTGTTTCACCTGCAAAGTTGCTGAGAGGGCACTCTGGCCCACCATGCAGGTAATTCAGGAAGATACTGTAAACTGTTGGCACCAGTATCTACACCTGGGTTATCTACAGTGCATACTGACCTACAGCTGGAGCTGGTGGTGCTGGTCACAACTCTGTGTGCTCACCAATTTAGAGGTTTCTGTTCACCTCAATGTCCACTTGTCCAGACCCTAGTTCATCAGATTTTTTTAAGAGAAGTTTCCAGGAAAACATGTAATGAAATTAAGCAGAAATTACTGGTTGCTGGCAGTGATGTGTTTTACTTTAGGCTTGATAAGACTGTACTATACATCATCTCTTAGAACCATCTTCTGAAACACAGAGACTAGAACCAATTATTTTGTTATTTAAACTCACATTTTTTAATATACCAGTCTCATTCCTTTACTATCCAAGAAACCAGCATTCCTAGGTACGTTAGTGTAGAAAATATGTAAAAGGAGACCAGTTAAGTTTGGATTAATTTTCAGTTTTCAACAAAGTTAAGATATGGAAGCTCTTGGTTCTTCTTAACTATTTTTTTCATCAGTGATTGTTCATTTTCTTTTCTTAAATTATTGTATTGAAATAGCAACCCAACAGACTAGTAAGAAAACTCACAGTGAAATAGGGAAAGCAGTATTTTAAAACAGATGCTTATAGAAGCCACTGTGTCTGTAGATATCTACAACAAATGAAATGTGGCCTACAGCACAGCTTATCACATGGCACAAGGGAAAATGCTTAAAATATGAGTTGTTTGGCAAACACTGAGATGAAAAGAGGATTCCATGTATGACAAAATAACTATCAGGGTGCAGACAGAACAGACATAAAAATCCATGATCTGTCTTATATTTCACATGCAATGTTTTGCACAGCTGTCTTAGTTTTCAATAAGCACTGTAAAAATATTATTTTCAATATGTAGAAGTATGTGCACACTCTCTATCATGTTTATTATAGTGGTGCTAGACGAGGAGGTCATCTATGCTCAAAATGCTTCCCTCTGTTATCTGATGTCTACTTTACTTTATACCATCTGCTGATTGCTGGGCCCATCTCTCCTGTGGACAGATGATCCGTTTCAGATGCCTGCCTTCTCTTTGCCAAGACCAAGTACTGGCATGCTCTAATTGCCTGTCTGGTTGCTTTCTTGTTGCCTTTGGAAGGCTGTGCTCTCACTGCGGCTTTTGTGGTTGTTTCCATCAGGCAGTGTGGTCCCTCTCAGAGGCACGAGCATGCCAGACAAACCTTTTTGAATCTGTGCCAGACCTCTTCCTTGGAAGGTGAAGCCAAATATCATATATTTAAAACTGTAATGCTTTACTTGTCCACCTAGCTCCTGTCTCCTGAAGTCATTACTTGTGGTTTTACTTCACTGTTAAAATACTCTTCAGTTCTCTTGCCTCTCAGCTCTACTTATTTTCAACTCTCTGCTTAGCAAACTCTTTGTAGGGAAAGTGGAGAGATTCTGCTGTTCTACTTAAGACTGCTTATTTTTTATTCTATTTGTGTCATAAGGAGGCAGAATGTGTTTCTTATTAAATGTGAAATTCTGTTTAAATAATGTTTAGGAGCTGTCGTAAATCAGCTAAAGCCAGGCTACTTAAAATTATTTTTAACATTCTGTGTCTAGCAAGTAACTATACAATATAGTGGGCAATGAAATCTAAATAGTGCTGCTATTAAAAGAATGGGATTAAAAAAAAAAAAATAAATTAATGGTCCTTTCAAGATTTTGATGCTCATCTGCATGCAGTGTTTCCCTGGTAAGGTACTTATCTCACCAATGATTGATCACATTTACACAGCTTGCTCTATCAAGAGATACTCTGACTCACTATTAAACATTAGACAGTTAAAGATCTTACTATTGCTACTCAAGATTCACAGTTATTAAGGCTAAGTAATCTTCTCACAACAGATAAAAATACTCAAGGTAAGAACAGAGCAGTCAGCTTTCTCTTCAGGCTTTCTGCTTAGCTTGAAATAAATTGTCACTCAGGCCTCAGTAGCACATTCCAGCTAAATTACATCAATCCACAACAGTGGTATATTCATCTCATACAGATCACTAGATATCCAGCACAATTAGCCTACTTTAGTTATATCCAAATATGTTTACTAAAATAATCTTGATTTTCCTGACAGAGATATTCAAACATCTACAGCAAAAGGAATGACAATGCATTTACAATCAGTCAACACTCTTTCTTGTAATAATATGAAATTATATTACTTTAGCAAGTCTGGTTGTAGGACAAGAAATGAAATCTCTTACAATGTTTTTAAATCTTCAGGTTATCATAGGAATTGAGCAAAAAATTTAGCATATTTATATATGAATATATATGAACCAGAATAATTTACTTCTATTTCTCTTTTGAATGGCTGTTCTTTATTTTGGTTTGGTTTGTTATTTGGGGTTTGGGGTTTTTTTCTCACATATTCATGTGTTGGTTAAAAGGGAATAGACTTTTGCTCATGCTATACTAAGTGTGATACAGTTGGTTAATACCAGAGTGTCATGATACACTATCTGACTTGCTTGGTCTTAATGAACTCTGGCAGAAAAATCTGTGTACCAGCAGCACTCTCAGATATTTCCTAACATTTGGGCCTGGTTTAATTTATTTCTATGTAATTGTCAGTGCCTTTCTTTTTCTAACAAGTTGAAAACATTCACCTACAGTGTACTGTGTACTCTTGTAATACACTACTATGATAAATGAAAACTTACCAAGACACTCAGTAGATGAAGAAGCAAAAACTATTGAAGGGGTCAAAAAAAAGTTGGCATGATATGTTGATAAAAAATATTATCTGAGAATTATGTTTTAGGATTGACGGATACACAGAGGTCTACTATCAAGATAGCTGGGTCACCAATCCTGCACTTTTACCAGCAGTGAATATTTTAAAAGAAGATAAACGGATGAAGATCAGTCTGTAACTAGAACTGGTGTCAAACTAGCAGTGAATGGAGAAGGGAAAAAAGGCAGCAAGAGGACAGAGAGCTACAGGCCTGGGATGCAATTTGTCTGTAACTCCTTACAACATGGCAAGGAAATGTGGTAATGCATATCTCTACTTCTTAGTAATTTTAGCCCACCAATCTCTAGGGAGCAACCATTGTGAATTGTCTTAGTGAGATGGGAATTATCATCAGATTAATTTAACACGCACACACATACATATATCTATATTTATATATAAACCATTATTCAGTTGGCATTTCCTTTTCAGCAAGGTGCTGGCTGCTTTGTTCAAAGCCAAATTCTTCTGCACCCATGACCTAAGATATGAAGCCTATAAATTACATGGTTTAGGATTCATACTGCTGTTAATAGTAACAGCACTTTTAAAAATATTAAGATAAAAAGTTAAGAATGTTGAGATCAGATAAAAAATTACTTTTTCTACTGCAGCATAGTGCTATTGTATAGTGAAGAGTTAAAAAAATATTAGAAAGTGTGCTTTGAACATACAGATCTCACTTTTATTCATGGTGTCACATAGCATTTGCTTTTTCTCAAAGAAGAGAAAAGCGCCTTGAACTGACAGACAATAAGATAAAGGATTTACAGACAATAAGATAAAGGATTTACTGCTATATTTGCTTTTATTAAGGAAATTCTATTTCAAAGAACTGAAGGGCTTATTTATATTGGTTGAATTCCTTTTGGAAGAAATTTATAACACTTCTCCTCATCTGTCTTATACGCTGTTTGAGAAAATTGTTTGATTTTCCCATTTGCTCATATTTTCCTATTTTCATACAACTGAATTAGGGTTTTAAAAGAAAAAATTATTTTCAGTTTTATGACCTGGAACAAAGCTAGCATGGATTTTCAACTTTATTAATTTTTGCCCTTCTGACATCTGTTTTGAAGACCTTTCATGCACTGAATGTTACA
>VXBB01002437.1:60685-77372 GCA_013399915.1 Illadopsis cleaveri
TCCCCTTTGTTGTCTTACACTCTGAGAAAGTGTATTTTGAGCACAGAAGCCTCAGTTTAAGGACACTTGCTTATACACAAAAAGTTGCATAACTTTATATACTTACTATAAGGCACTTGTACATCTGTCAAATCCATCCGGATGTTAAGTATTTACTTTGTGATATTTAATAAAAAACTTTACTAAGGATTAGGAAAGTACTTCAATAATAAAAATAATATGTGATATATCAAAATGTATGAGGTTATGCCCTAATTAAGTGGTTAGCATCTTTTTGGCTAAGATTTTTTTCCTGTGGCTACCATCCAATTTTAACATATTCTTCATTTGGTATAATCCAAGTGGCAGCATGTTTTTGGGTACATTAGTTTAAAGAATATTGATGTCAAATGTGTTCTTTATTGCATTCATGCTAAAGGGCAACTACAGGTCTGAGAGGTCAGACCATCTGAGCAACTTGTTTTGCGATTACCTGTATAGTCCTTCAAATGCAGTTTGGATAACAGAAGTAATATTCCAAGAAAAAGAGGCACTGACACTGAGGAGTAATGTTTCAGTACTAATCAGGCTTATTTAAGATTGTTGGACCATATGGGGTATGGAAAGAAGACGGAAAACTACCAGAGGATACTCCTGCTTCCCTGAGGCCAGTGTGGAGATCATAGTGAAGACTGTGTTAAAACCAGACTAAGAGTTCCAGTCTGTAAAGGCAAAAGGATGCCTGAACACACATATACTTTGTTTATCAGATGGTTCCTGCATGTTTGCAGTCCACCAGTATTCAGGGTCTGATAAGAACTTGCTTCATGGTCAATTGTGTTAGAGAGAAACTTCTATAGATTTTCAGATTTTTATTTGTCAAATACAAGTTTTGTGCCCATTCAGGTAGCCAGGGAGAAAGAAAGCAAATACAACTCTCTGTAATGAAGGCTAGTTTTGTTTGTAAGCAAAAAGACTTTTTGATGTCAGTAATCAATATCTTCCAAACTACTAATCCAAACTACTTATTTTTTCATGGCAAGCATCATCCTCTCTATGATGAATACAGATACCTACCTATTTCCCAATTCTTAGAAGATCTCTGATTTTAGCCATCATACTTTCTCCTCCTCTGTTTTTAGTTTCCTTCTGTAGTTTACGTCTTCCTTTAAGTAACTGAAAGGTCTCTCCTCTGCCTTCCAAGGCTTATGCTCATGTGTTTTCCTGACTTTCAGGTTTTCCATGCATCTATATTTGGTAGTTTCAATGACATAGGATAATGGGACTGTGATGAGTCTTTGCCCTTCACATGGGGTTTGTAATTCAATTTTGCATGTTTGCCTACTTAATCTATGATGAGTGTTAATCAGACTCCTGAGTGCCTTAATCATATTAATATTTATTATGTTTTCTCATGAGAATGCTAAGGATGTCAGATTCCCATAGTCAAAGGTGCTATAACATTTCAAAATGATCACAGAAATATTTTCTTCCTTTTTACTGCAATCTGAGATTTACCCTTGCAATTATAGTAATATGTGGATTGAGTCAACCTAAATTACTTCTAGAATTTCAAAATTTGCATATTAAAATACTATTTGAAGGTCTGTTAAGAAAGACTTGAAATTCTATGTCAAGTCTATTGAGTAACATATTAAATTTGAAAATAGAAACAAAACAATATGCAGGATAATTTCACTCCTTCTTATTAGATAAATTCTAAACTATGCCTGAATTATTTTCCTGTATAATATATATTGTTAAGAACAGGTGACAGCAATGCATAAAGGTTTGATTGTTGCTTCTTTGGGATCACCTGAACAATCGGCTCATGATTTGACATTTGGGAGTTCTTGTGGACTTTTCTAATTGTGCACTGCCATCATGCGCCTCTCTCTAATATTTATTGTTGGTATGTTATACTCTTGCATAAGAAACCTGCCAAAGAAAATCTGACCCTCTACTTTATGTGGTTGAGTAATTGCCACGAGTTATTGTCAATAGCTTCTCTAGGGAGAGCTATCTAACTCTGATGAACTAGAAACATTAGCTCAGAACGTGCTTCTGTTCTCATCCTCTGTGAATTCATGATAGCTGATGTCACAGCTGTTTCTCAGTCTCAGATGCATGTTTTCCTCAGGTGAGTTGTAAGAATTTTGAGTGTAGTTCTCATGCAAGCCTTCCATCAGGCATGTTTTCATCACCTTGGGGGTAATTCTAGGTCTGAAGGATTACTAGAGGACTTAGTTTATGGTATGTTGTAAACTGAATGCGTCACTGAAAAAAGTTTCAAGTGCATCTTCTGGAAGGCAGCTCTTCACTGTTGTTGATCCTTAGAGGCCTCAAATGCTTAGGTTTGTAAAGTGAGTTAATAAAACTCATCCTGCTGTATTGCAGCGTCTTACCAGAAATGCACATGCCATCAGTGAAAGCAAGGGGCACGTAGTGGGATTTTAATATCAAGGTTTATCCATGCCTAAGAGTATCACTTGCTAAATCTCAATCTCTTTAATCCCAAAGAGGTTCCTGCTAAAAAACCAAATTTGCCCTCCAACTCTAAAAACAAATGTTCAAGGTTGAAAATACTTTTCTCAAGACATTGGGGTTCTCTAGCACATCTGAATGAGCGTTTTGTTTAATTAAAAAAACCAGTGACAATTATAGCAGTGCATTGGGAAAACAGTATTACATAGACAGCATTGTGTCAATGTAGATGTAATAATCTACTTTTTTTCTTTTTCAGAAGGCATTTCAAAATTTTGGTGCATTTTTTTCAGTGGTTTTTTTTCTGCCTTAAAGGTGAGGAAGACTGAGAGATGGATGGAAAATTTTCTTTGAATAATGGCAGCTCCCTGTTAATTTAGTATCTTTTCTTTCACCCTGCCTTGGAAACAAAGTTTGCAGCTTTGGTGCTATGATCCACTCATGCTCCTGGGCAGGCCAATTGGTGTCCTGACATCTTGCGTGTGTTTCACAGAGCTGCTTACCTGGGTAAGAGAGTGTAGTTAGCACAAGCTCATCTATCCTGGTGCCTTGAGACATGCCCTTTGAGCAGCAGTCTTCTAGGCAGTTCATGTGCAATGTGCAAAGTCAAAAAACAATCAGGACACAGGGTGACCTGCCTTTCTCCAACATTTTATCCTCTTTCCTTGGTAAAGTCTTTTCTTACCTAGGAAGGCTCATTCTTGCATCTAGGCCAGGGTCCTGTCATCTGCAGAGTCAGATCGCTTGGAACAGGGTCACAGGTGCCTGTCAACAGCAGCTACATGCCAGATAAGATATCATAACCAAAATCCTGTCCTGTAGGTGCAGATGACAGGAGCATAATTGTGTTTGACAGGCTACTAAAAGAGGAGGGAGGCAAGCCACAGAACTGTGCTTTCTCTTCTCTCAGGGCTTTATTCACATCCTCGCTGATTCTAACGTGCTCTGTTAACTGATCATTTTAGGTTGCCGACATAATGGGAGCCCTAGGGAATTAGTCTGCATGAGATATAAGAGGCCGCTTCTTGGTAATGTATTAGTCATTTCAAAACACTTTACAGAGGAAGCAGAAAAAATGACAAGCTAATTCTGTGATATATTTCAGAGGTATTCAGGCCCCTGTAAGAACAATACCTCTATTCATGTCTTGGCACCATTGGAAATTCATTTTTTCTTCATTTGAGAGAGTGGCCTGAGCAGAAGCAGAGAGAAAAAGGCAACGTAGTCTTCCCTAAGACAAGATTTCTGCAGTCATCAGGGTGACTGACTGCAATGTTAATTGACTATATTAGGAGCGAGTCCAGGGATGTATTATCTTTACAGAGTATTATGTGTTCAATCTGTCCTCTGGAATTTTCGCCTTGATGCACTTACACTTTAATATGTAGGGCAGTAAGTTTATGAGGACTGTATAACATTTGATTTATTGAGAAAGTATAGGTAAAACAGGATCATCTAGCTGCCCATTCTATGTAGGAAATGGCAGTCAAATGAAACAAGCTAAATAATATCATAGCATACTATGGGGATAAGGGCTGGCTGTTTTCCCAGCACTGTGTTAGCTTGTTCAGATCTAGTGGGTATGCGTAAAGGCAAACATTCCATGATGTAGAACTGTGAGTACACTGGCATTAATGAATTAGAGTGGTAGCCAGTTTCAAAATTAGGAGTTGTGATTAAAATTGTTATTAGATTATAGTTGCTGATAGAAAATTTCTGTAAAGTGTTATAATACTTTAAGAGTGCAAAATTATTGAACAAACCTATTTCAGTGTAGAGCCAATCAGCTTCAAAAGGTAATAAGCTGTATAAGCACCATCTCAATGAGTAAGGTTATAGACAAGGCTTTGAAAACTTGAGTTGGGCTTCTTTCAAAACTCAGACCATTAAAACCTTTCCCAGAAATTGAAATAAGCTGAATTTTTACCACAAACCAAATTAGGAAACTCCACTGAGATAATTTCATCTTTTCCTTAGTCTTTCATTGCTCAATCCAACTATATATTTACCTCATTCTATTTTCACATGCTATATGTGACTCAGGGAACTCCTCTGCAAGCTGCAGAGACATTTCTTAGACTTACGTCTCTTCTGGATACTACTTCTTGTCTTTGGAAACCAAGAAAATTAATGGTGTTTTACAAGCTATAGCTATGTCTTCCCCAGAATTTTGTCAAAGTAATCTAGCAAAGTATTTAAGCAGTTAGCACCAAAAATAAGTATTCAAATTGTAAATGTGTATTTTAAAAATGTGCCCCTTCTTGAACTGAAACATCTGCATTAAGAGGTCAAGGTATTCAATGCCTTAATGTTCTTTCCTAAAGATCGATCTTACATCAGTGTACATGAATCCCCCAGATCCTGACAGCCCACAAAATTTCAGGGCAAGGAATGTTTTCACTCACTGGAGGCAGTTCAGGTTAGGAAGCATTTAAACAAACTGGACATGAACAGGTTCCATTGGCCTTGATGGGATGCACAAGTGCTGAGAAAGCTGGCTCACACCACTGTGAGGCTACTCTCAGTAAACCATGAGTGGTCATAGCAGTTAAGATAGTGAATGCCATTCCCAGCTTGAAGAAAGACAAAATGTATGATTTAGAAACCTAGAGGCAGGCCAGTGAAAATAATGGAGCACATAATCCTGGAACTGATTTCCTAAAACATGAAGGATTAGAAAATGACTGGGAGTAGACACAGATTTACATGGGAGGGGGGAGTCAAGCTGGACAATATGATAGCCTTCTACAAGAAACCAGCTGATTCAGTAGATAAATGGAGAACAAAAGATTCTGTTAGGTCAAACAGGTTTTTCACACTGTCTCTCATTTACAAGCTGATTGAAAACATCCTAGATAATTGATCAGTGAGGTGCACTGAGAGCAGGTTAAGCCACTGAACTCATAGGGTTGTGATCAGCACCTCCAGGTCCAATCGGAGGTCAGTATGCAGTGTAGTACCCCAGGTGTGGATACCGGCGCCAACAGTATTCAATATCTTCCTAAATGACCTGGATGATGGGCCAGAGTGCACTCTCAGCAACTTTCCAGGTGATGTAGAATTACGAGAAGTGTTTGATAAGACAGAGGGTCTTGCTGTCATCCAGAGAATCCTAGCATAGAAAAATGGGCAACAGGAACTTCTAGAAGTTCATCAAAAGGTGAGAAGATTTTCTCCTATCAAGGAATAAGCCCATGCAACAGCACAGTCTGGTGCTGGTCAGCTAGAGAACAATATGTCAGAAAATCCCCAGGGATCCTGGTGGACACTGTGTTGGCCATAACCAGTCTTGTGGCCTTGTGGCAAAAAATTCCAACAGTCTCCTGGGCTGCATCAGACAGAATTTTTAACCTAGAGGAGGCTCAGAGGGATTTCACCAGTTTTTTAATATCATGTGAGGGGAGGAGCAGGTTTTTGTCAGTGGTGCCCAGCTTCAGAACAGCAGGCAATGGGCACAAATGGAAAGACTGGAAATTTGAAAAACTGGAAATTTCGTTTAAACAAAAGGGGAAAAAAGTCGACTCCAACATTTCCACTGTGAATGTGATCAAACACTGGGACAAATTGCCCAGAGAGGTGTTGGAGTCTCCCTCCTTGGAGATACTGAAACAAGGTGGTCATGGCCCTAACCAACCTGCTGCAGCTGACCCTACCTGAGCAGAGGTGGATGAGATGACCTCCTGAGATGATGAAAATTTTCAGCCACTGTCTGGTTCTGTGATTCCATGATTTGCTGAGAATACTGATCTATTCCATTCATTACACCAAAAAACTGAGGGATATAAAATGCCTTTGGTGGCTTTTACTTAGACTGATGCTGCATTGCAGCATGAAATAGTAAATCCTTCAGTTATATAACTGAGCAGTAATGGATATTATGGTTCTGTGTATGCAACATTAGGGATTACTACTGCATAGAAATCATGGTGGAGCAAGCATTAAAATATTACATGATTCTTAGAAACAAAACTACCATTCTGGCAAGGCCTGCATATCCTTAATTTGTTGCATAGAACTATTTACTCCCCCATTTCTATGAATCGTACAGAGCAGAGCATGCATCTGTAGTGGCCTTGTTTCTGCAGTTTCAAGGTGTCCACACGGTGATGTGTTGGTGGAAGTTACAGCAGAAGAACTATGATATCCCAGGGCTCCAAAACAAGAAAAGGTAAAGGCTTTTTAACAAACAAACAACAGAACAACAGAAGTTCAGAGGAATAAGTGTATTTCTATTTCAAATGGCATTCTCATGATGGAAAATCAGAACTGTGTTGCTAGTTTCCTCAGCTCTGCTTTCTGCGATGTGAAGCATCCAACAATCTTTTCTTGCACTGCATATCAACTCAGCTCTTTTCTAGAGGATGTCTCTCACTGTTAGGGTATTGTGTAGGACCCTGAACATTAACACTTAAATTGAACTATCTGAATATTCACCACTATGAATTTAAAGCATTTTTACCTCAGCTTATGTGACACCATTCTGCACATATAAGACAGAGAGAGACCATAAGCTAGATACAACAAAGGACATGGGATTCTCCTGCCTTTAGTAGAACCTTAATTTGCAAAGCCGCACTGGCTTTCCCGTACAAGAAAGATCTGGGGTCCAGAAATATGACTTTATCAGGCATCTTCTCAGGCTAAAGGCTTAAAATTAACATATTTGGAATATCTATTGCCAAGCACATACAATGACTAAAAGGTATGTCTTCAATCCTGCCTTCATGACAGACTGCTATGAGGAACTCCAAAACAATCAATTTGTATATCCCATTCCTAAAAACAAGAGCCTACAGTTTTAAGCATACTTTTAAGAAACAGAGAAAAGCCCCAGGTTTCCTTTATTCTTTTGAAACTGGGAAAATCAGAGGAATTTGAGTCTCTACTGCCTGTCACCTGAATCAACATTACAAATACTGAAGTCACCCCATTTAGAGTGGAGACACTTCCACAACTCCTGTACTTCAGTGCAGAAAATGAGGATAAGACTCCTTAGCACTAACTTAGCACAGAAGAAGACTGGAATCTTCCTCCAAGGAACATTTTGGTTTTTTTAATAAGTACTCTATAATCTAAAAATCTGTGTGGTTTGAGTCCCTGAGGTCCTCAGGCTTTTTTCAGAAGGGTATAATGAAGGAGTAAGCAAGGTAAGGGAGGAGTAAGGGGGGACAGAAGATCATCTAGGATTACAGAGCAATTTTAATTTAAAGGAAAGTAGAAAAAATGTGGCACCATTTCAATTCCTTTTAAAAAGCACCAAAGTGTTTAGTGCCTGTGCCTGAAGAGATGAAATTCACTTAATTTTGCCAGTTACCTGATCTGTTTTTCAAGATTTCATTTTCACTCTTGTTTGATGAATATATTTCCACAGTGGACAAATTTTTGAAGCACATATATAAAGACTAAAACCCGAAGCATTTTCTCTCCCTCTCAACGGATATTTTTATTTAAAATTCTGTAATGGAATAGTTAAGAGTACTTAAAATTCTGAAGTTAATAAGTAGTAATAACAAAATTATTCTATTTTAATTATGTCAGTGAGCAGATCCTCATAAAGGACAACAAATAAAAGGAATTTCCTACTCAAAATATATTCTGAAGTAAGAATCAGTGTACAGAAATAAGGTGTGAGTGTGACTTTGTGCATGTGGAATGTACTATGAAGCAAACTGTCAAAAAGAGTGATGTAAAATTAGTGCAAGAGAAAGCAAGGTTAGGTCTTGTCCAGTAGTGAGAGAAGCTAAGAAGTTTGATACAGCAGAAACAGGGGTTTGGACTGTTCACCTGTATTGCAATTCCTTTCACAGTAATACTAAGAAACTCTGGAAAATGTATCTTAAAAATGGAAACTGGATTTTTAGTAAGTGGAATAATTTTAAAATAATGCAACAAGATTGAAAAGAATTTCCAGGTTTTTTGCAAATAACTTCTGCCAGCCAGGACAGTTTCTTTAACTGATCTGTCCAAACCTCTCAAAATATTGGAGGAGGATTTTTCAACAGAGAAGTTATATCATCAGTTGAGGTTATTGAGATAATACTAACTCTTAAATTTAATGTGCAGTCAGCTTCTTTTTTTTTTTTTTTTTAAACAATGAGAAATTTTCTGTGAAGTTTGTTAATTAAAATAAATGTTGCCCATCCCAAGATCAGTATTTGAAGAATTATACTGATGTCTCTTAGACATTGTTGCTTTGTTTTAGACTTGAACCATTGTGTATGCTACACTACTATAGCATAGTAGTGATGATGTGAGATGATCACTTTTCTCATTTATGTATTACAGGGAGAAATAATAATTTTTGTGATATTACACAGATATATTTTTAGATACAGGCTAAAATACTATGTTTGGACAAGAAAGTTAAATTTTTCTCTCTTCAGAAAATAAATACATGTCTACTGTATCTCACTGTGGTCCTGCAAATTTGTTAAATATTTTAGAAAAACTTTAATGTAAATTCTGTTCTATGTATGAGTCAAATTACACAAAGGCCTTCCTGTTAGTAGGAAGATTGCCTTGCACTACATGGAACTGCATTTGTTTATTGAAAAGAGAATAATTTATCAGCACATTTATTCTTTGGCCCTCCATTTTATATTCAATAATGAATAATTAAACAAATTTGATTTTATTTTATAATTAAATATAGTACCCATTTGTATTCATGTGCATAGGGGCTGGTTTTTGCACATTTATCTGGGAGTAGATCAGTCATTACCTACCACAGGAAGAAAATTTGAAGTTTTATCTTAGTGGAAGATGGCCTCTGAAGAACTTTTAAACAGACTTTGCAAAACTAAAAAAAAATTAAAGCCCATAAACACTATTATCCCGAGACTATTAGTGTGTTAACATTATTCTAGGGAATAGTGTCATCAAGGGATATTGTCATTTAAAGACAGATAAAATACCTGTTTCTAAATAATAGAAGAATATTGAAAGGCAAATTGGCTTAATTAGGCAGATAAATTTTGAAAGATGTTTTAAACACTAAAGAAGGAGATTAATTCAATAAACCATTTCTTAGATAATGGGATGTGCTGCATGAAAATAGCAATTGCATAATTTTGTTTAGTTTTTTTATGAGATATTCTGCCCCTCATAATCTCAGGAAAGGTATATTTGCATACTAATGGTGGGATTTCTCCATGTGAGAAGTGTGAGGGAAAACAGCCTTCTGAAGATTTCACAATTCTCTTTATATTCACTTGTCAATAATGCTTTGTAATAGCTATGCATTTGATTAACCAACTGAGTTTAAATTGCTTGCTTTGACTTTTTTATTGGAACAACAGTAGATGCAAAACACACCAAATGTGAGCAGATGTGTTGCATAGATGTCAGGCAGAATCCAGATAGTACGTCAGCAAGGCTGTATGCTTTTCTGCCTTTGCCCAAAGACTTTCAGTGAATTACCATAACTCTTACCACCAGAAATTCAGAAGGACCATCATTTTATTCCCTTGGTAGTTGCAAAGTTAACTGAGAGATAGGTTAAAAGGCATCAAAATATTTTCTTTCCAGTAACTTTGATCGTATAAAGCTATGTTAAATGTACACTTACTCTGTGAACTACCAAACTCAGTTCCTGCTGAACTGTGAATATGGAACGCAATAGAAACCTCTTAAAATTTTAAAGCAGAGAATTTGCTATTTGTTCAGTAGGCAAAATTCTAATTAAAATAATTTTGTTATTTAGGGAAAGTGCTGCTTACTGTCAATTATTATGCAGGGTTCTGCATGTGCATCTAATTTCATTTAGAAATATTTATTTCTTGATAATGACTCAATGACAAGAAAGATGTAAAGCAAGTAAATTTTTTAAATTGTCTTGATAAACTTCTCCATAGCATTCTGCATTAATTCAGAAATTAACAACAGTGAGTAGTTGTGATGACTCAACACTGCTGTAAAGCTAAGATCACAGAAAAATAAATGCATCTCAAAAACCATATTTTTGTTTGTTTTCATTGTGCTGTTTATTTATAAACATGCCTGCAGAGCCATCTGTCTCTGTCAACTGCTCACTATGATGCCTTCTTAAAATCCCTACATTTGTTAATACCAGAAATGTCTGTACTAAATCAGGTTGTATGAGTGATTTAGATTTTCCTTTGGAAGTTTATGGAAGTTATTTCTAAGGTCTTTTAAAGGAGAACAGAGTGTTCTCATTAGAAAATGCAAATCATAAGTCAAAATAAGCTATTTTGGGGGCTGTTTTGTTTTGTTTTGTTTTATTGGGTTTCAGATGTTAACTTGAGCTGACAGTCCTTTCATGTCTTTTGATTCAAATAATTGTAATGTCCAGTCAGATACAGTCTTTCTGGGTTTTTTGAACTACTTCTGCATATTTCTGGTATAACAATTTGCCCAAATGCTTTATAAAAGTTTTCTTCACTGGCATTTTTATACTATTGATTGACAAAGGATTTGACACTTTGCAGTGTCCTGTTCAAGAGAGAGTTCTGTGGTGCTCTGTAAAGCGCTGTTGACTTTACGTTAAGGTGAATACTGAGACAAAGTGATTTACCAAAGGCTGCATGCAGGTGAAGAGGGAAGAGTATTCCAGTGTGAGGCCTCTCAGCCCTGTGCTTTCAGAGAATATACACCCATGGTACTCCAACAAATAATCTATGCCTAATGTACTAACAAGGAATCCTCTGTGTTTCCACCTAGCTGAAGGAGAAAAGATGTGAATCTGCAAGAAAACAGAAGCTGGTGGTGTCAAGAATTTGAAAAATGAAATTCTTTTTTGATTAGGGTGATGAGAAATGATCAGTTCTTTTCTGAGTAAGAATATATAATATATGAGAAGGATATTCTCCAGTTTATGCCATCTTCTTAAACCAGATTTTTAAAAAAATTATTTTTTATGTTGTTCTTTGAAGTTCAATGTGCAATCGGTTATCAACAGTGTTCCTCACCTTAATGTTTATACACTTGTTACTCTACTCTTTGTCATCCTAACTAAAAAACTAAAAGGCTTAGAACAACTCTTAGAAGTTAACAGCCTCTAATATTTTGGCAATTTACCACAGAATATTATAAAAAAGTGTTCTTTTGGAAACTTGGGAGTCAAGTAACAGCTACGTGTCAATATAAAATAATTTTCTGATCTATTCCTTCCTTGAAGCAATCAATTTTGTGTAAATAAAATGAAAATAGTACCAATATGGCCTCATATCTCAAACTGGTTGTGTAATAAGAGATCTAACACTGTGTACGAAGAACTCTACAAGCCTGTGCATCTTTTTCATTTAGGAATTTCATTTTGATGTAAACTATTCTAAAAAGCCTTGTAAATTGCAATTAAGCCTAAATTAGTGTATATCTGATTTACTGGTAATTTGTTTATGAGACTTAGAAACCTAAACTGAAGCTGGAGTACTTGAACCTTAAGGCTGACAATAATACGTTTGTACTCAGCTGTTTTGTAAAATGGAACTGACATCCATATCAACTTGGAAATCAAGAAAAAATGGTAAGATTTACATATCAAGACATCACAGTAAGGTGGCTACTAGGAATTACTGTGGAGTTAATGATTAAAGGAAAGAATCACAAATTACTGTAACTCGGTGTTTTTACAATTTTTTGTTGTTGTTGTTGTTGTTAGTTCTAAGCCTAAAGCAGTAATCTCTGGCTAGACACCTATGTTATGTTTGTTATATAAGGGTATTTATTGCATGAGAAATAATTGCTTGTTCATGCCGTGAGGCACTGTTTGGTAAAATATCCCCTACTATTACAGAAGAGGGGAGATTATGCTTATTCACAATGGTATAGCCTGTGCATTTTATTCATGAGACTCACTTTGCCACTAAATTTTATGGCAACTTTAAATTTCCTGGCTCCGTATTTTAACAGCCAAGCTCAACCTAACCATACAGTATAATGTGCTAGAATTTTTTCACATCAGTGAAGGAAGGAATACAGGATGTCTTAACTCAGCTTTTCCTTTTGTGTATTTTTCTCTTATACTGTAGGTTATAGCGTAAGACCAATGGCTTGGCCATTTGTCCAAGCTCTTGATTTTGCTCACCTTCTTTCCCTTATTTTGTGTTTTACCATTCCCTTTGTAACTGAGAAAAGGGCTAGCTGTAGTACTGAAAGCATGAAGGAGAAGACAGAATGGGAAATTCTTGCTCCTGTGGGTATGTAGTAAATTTAGGGCTACAGTTATTATGAAAATTTGGAAGGGAAATACAATCTGGACAAGCTCTTTGGAAAATATTGCCGTATCTTTGAAGAAAGTCTCTTTTTCCTATGCCTCCAAGGTTTTGTTTTCTCTCCTTTTCCAAATGTTCTTAATTTCTAACCCCTGGACCCTTCCTGAGAAATCTCCAGAACAGCCCAATATGCTCCCCTCACACTTGTGCTGTTCTAAACCACTTACTGGCCATCATAGTATGAATGCCTGACAGAGTCACAGGCTTCATTAATAGTTGCCATCATCAAAATAGTTTCCTTTCCACGCTTTGTCTGTTCAGTTTTTCCTCATCTTGTAGGGCCTACACTCAAGGGAAAGACTTGCTTTCCAACAGCTCTTCAGCTGTTTTGGATGGCTGAGCAGGCCTCAAGAACTTTGCAATAAATTTTTAAGAAGTCAAGTAGCACTGCATACACAGTAAATTAAAAGGAAACTTTGCTAAACAGTTTATGTCATTTCCTGTAATTATTTTCATCTTTTCATCTTAAATGTACATGATTTTCAGTAATTATACTCCACTGTCCAGAACACTGCAATTTCTCTGAGAAATAGACATCTTTCTTGCTTCCAGTATCATTAAGGTCTTTCACTTCTTTGTCCTGAAAATCATGAGCTTTCACTTATTACCAACAAATTTGAGCTATCTGCCACTTTGCAAACAAAATACGATCTTGTTTTTTCTTAAATATTATGATTTTGTTCTCTATTGAGCAAATGTCACTGTGTTGAATATACAGCATGGGATTACTTTTTCTGAGGTCAGCCCTGAAGGAAGAACTGATGACTAGAAGGGAATAGGAGATTTCTAGCATTTCCTGACACTGGAGAAGGCAATAGAAACACATATAAGCGCAGTAGAAAATGGAAGGCAAAAGAAAATTTACTTACGTAAAATTACTCGTATGCTGCCTCCTTGCTGTTCCTTCTGTTGCCATATGGGAAGGACAGGTATAAAACCAGATGATAGACATGTCATGAAGAGATCTATTAATATTTAAATCTGAATAGTTTGACCTTGACTTATCATGAAGAGCACAAACATAGATTAAGGATGAGAAATTAGAGTAGAATGTCATTGTTCAATGACAAGGTGTGGTTTGAAGATTCTTGATAAGACTCCTGTTTGATCTTTCTTAGCACCTTTATTCCTGGGTTGTGCTTGGCTTCAAGAGAGAATTTCAGAATGGAGTATTCATTCTCAGCTGACAACAACACAGGGCTGTTAGGCAAAACAGGTGGTATTAGGTAAAAAAAAATGGTAAAGTAAAAATGCACAGTAAAGGCAATTTCTAGTCAGGCTCAAACTATAAATTATGTTTTACTCTGCCTTGCCAAGTTTATTACACAGTTACATAATTTGGCTTCTGGAACTCAGGAAGGCTTTGTAACTGTGAAACTGAAAAAGTATCCTTTTCATCCATCTAATATTGGTGCTGGAAGACTTTTAAAAATCTTCTAATACACGCATGAATATCATCAGCTTTAGATGTGAAGCAAGAAAACTTGTGTATTTGACCTCAATACAGATTCTAACATACCTGAAATAGTAATAGTAATAGCACAGTAACTGTAGTGCAGTTTTGGACTAATGTCAGATATCCAGGTCTGGCAGCAAATTAGTAAGACATCTCAGCCATAGTAATGCAAATATGCTATTGACATCTATTCTCTCTTTATTGTGTTTTAAGAAACATAAAAAGATGTGTACGTTTGCAAATATTGAACACTGATACCAGGGAGGGAAACTTGGAGGGATACTTGCTCTACACAGAATTTCAAGACTAACAGTAATGTAATTGTTTTGGCTATCTGCTTCATGCTTGCAAAGAAAGTCTGTGAAAAATACTGTACTACAAGAAAGGTAGTTTTTTCATTTCTCTTAAAACAAGATATTTTGTCATTAGCCTTGAAGTAACCACGGGACCTGCTTTCAGTCATACTTCTCTCTTGTTCAGTTCATATTTCATGACCCCCATACACCTTCAGCTATTAGATTTGGATCTTTACACATGGTTGCACGTGAAACAATTTTGCCAGTGCTATAGTGGGACAAAAAGCATAGTTGAATCACGGTGCCTGTTGCGTGTGTTCTGAAATTGCAGCTATTAATAGAGGTAGTTAATAAGAGTATTGGACTACCTGTGTGTCTCACAGTAAAAGTCAACAGGCTACCAAAATACATCAAGTGATTTCTATATACATAATCCAGAAAATATATATCATATAAAGCACAAGGAGCCCAATGAATCTCTTCTTGCATGAGGTTCATGCAATGCTACAGGCTTGTTGACAGACTGCCTGGAAAACTGCTTGATGGGAAAGAGCATGGGGTTGTTGGTTGACAAGAGCTGAACATGACCTAGCAGTGCCCAGGTGGCCAAGAAGGCCAGTGGCATCCTGGCCTGTACCAGCAATAGTGGGGCCAGCAGGACCAGGGCAGGGATTGTTCCCCTGTACTCGGTACTGCAGAGGCCACACCTCAAATCCTTCCTGGGCCTCTCATTACAGGAATGACATTGAGGTGCTGAAACAGGTCCAGAGAAGGGCAACCGAGCTGGGGAAGGGTCTGGAGNTCTGATTTGCCAGTATTGTGGAATTTTGTCTGTGTTGGAATACAGCTGGAAGGTTTGAAAGTGTTAGGCAGCTGCTGTAAATTCAGGACCTGGAGGCAAGGAACAATTCCTCTAGAGGAAACCAGANCCTTCCTGGGCCTCTCATTACAGGAATGACATTGAGGTGCTGAAACAGGTCCAGAGAAGGGCAACCGAGCTGGGGAAGGGTCTGGAGCATAAGACCTTATCTCTCTCTAAAACTACCTGACAGGAGGTTGTAGTGAGGTGGAGGTTGCTCTCTTCTCCCATTTAACAGGAGAAAATTACTTCAAGATGTGCCACAGAGGTTTAGACTGGATATTAGGGAAAAAATTCTTCACTGAATGGGTTGTGAAGCATTGGAACAGGCTGCCCATGGAAGTTGTTGAGTCACTGTATTGGAGGTATTTCAAAGTCATGTAGATGTGGCACATGGTTTAGTGGTGGATTTGGCAGTGTTACATTAATGGCTGGACTCAATAATTTTAACGGTCTTTTTCAACCTAAATGATTCAATTATTACTATGAGGAATGGCTGAAAGAGCCAGGACNCTCAATAATTTTAACGGTCTTTTTCAACCTAAATGATTAATTATTACTATGAGGAATGGCTGAAAGAGCCAGGACTGTTTGGCCTGGAGGAAAATGGGCTCAAGGGGATTTTTTCAATGCATATAAATGCCTGCAGAGAGAATAATACAAAGATGACAGAGCTATACTCTTTCCAGGGGTGCCAACTGAGAGGACCAGAGGTAGTGGCAAAAGCTGAAATAAAGGAGTGTCTCTCTGAGCAGCAGGAAATTTTTCATTGTGAGAGTGACTGAGCACTAGCAGGGGTTGCTTAGGGAGGGCATAGCATCTCCATCCTCAGAGGAAACAGCTGTAGATGACCCTATTTGAACAGGAACATTGGAGAAGATGACTTCCAGAGGTCCCTTGCAACACCAATCACGCTGTGAAATTGTTTATTATCAATTACAGATTTCATGGGAAAACGAAATAAAATCTCATTACAGGCACATTTTGAATTGATCACTACAGGGCTTGCAACAAAAATAGATGGAGGAACAAGAAAATGCAAAGGCAAAATTAACTGCAGAGCCTCTATACCTGTCCTGCTTAACATGTTCGTGACTAAGCCAGCTTCCTTTAAATGACATTTCAGTTCACTAGCTATATGAATTATGCAGCTAAATAGTAGTAAACCATACGGCTTTGTACTAAAGCAGATGAGTGTCAATAGCCCAAGTATCAACCAGAGCCTTCAGCTCTTCACCAGTTGAACTAAAACGAAAATAATATTAAATATTTCATATCTTATAACACTTTTATTATATTAGTTGCCTAGAGAGAAGGAGAGTGTATAGTAGCATCAAATTGCAATAGTCTCACCTCTAATTATATTTTTTATTGAAACATT
>VXBB01002437.1:88209-119134 GCA_013399915.1 Illadopsis cleaveri
GTTTTGTTTTGCTTTATTTTGTTTT
This sequence comes from Illadopsis cleaveri, assembly GCA_013399915.1. Classification (NCBI taxonomy): domain Eukaryota; kingdom Metazoa; phylum Chordata; class Aves; order Passeriformes; family Timaliidae; genus Illadopsis; species Illadopsis cleaveri. The sequence continues at coordinate 88,235 of VXBB01002437.1, forward strand.
GCTTTGCTTTGTTTTGTTTGTTTGCCAAATCTATTGTATATGGTTTTATTTAGCAGTCATATTACCCATCCATACAACTGAACATGGGTTCCTCTCTGCTGATGATGGGCATGTGAGCTCCAGACTGTCAATTAATTTTCCTTAAAGAAAGGGAGAACTGTTAGCTGTATTAAAAATTTAATTCCAAAACCTGTTACTGAAGTAACAGTACTGTTCTGTTTCTGAAGACTGGTGGGTCCTAGATAAAATGCTTCCTCTGCGTCAACCCTTCTCTTAAAAGGGCCAAAGAAGTTTGGTGAAGAGAAGCTTATGCCATTTACATTCACATTATGCTTAGCTACCTAATTAAATCTTCTTGAAGGTAAAACCCAGAGCTGCTGGTGGCAGAATGACTTACTGTGTGAAAAAGTTGTGCAGTATCATTGCATCGTGTCACTGCAGCAAGTGAAAGCTTTATCTGTATCCAGTGGAGTAATTGCTTGAATCAGCTTTAGTTCCCCCTCCCCTCTTTTCTTCTGTGGAGAAATTATGCATTTCACAATGCTATGGAAAAAGAGTCAAGGTGTGCTGACAGCCTCCTAAACATGTGTATATTATTGTAGGACTTCACAGTCCTGCTGTAAAGGGAGTAGTGCACGGTTCTTAGTGTTTCAAGGACAGCTGTTAATAGAAAATACTTCTATTCAGGTGTGGATAGACTTCCCTGGAAACTCCTACAGGGTTCCACTAGCTCTATCTTCTCTCACATGATGTTACTTGTAGACATTTTCATCTTGGTTTTAACAAGAATTGTAAAATTACGGAAGTTTATAGAATGTAGAGGAACATTTCCTATGTTCTTGCTGAGCAATAGACTCAGGAGCAAAACTCTGGCCTGGTGGAAGTTGCTGGGAAAATTCTTACTTCATTGTATTACCAATGGATAGACTTCATCCACTGGGAGCTGTGGTAGCTTTGCATGAGTGGGTTGATTTTTGCTTTCCCAATTTAGCAGAAAGCTTAGACAACATTATGAAGTATTTTCCTTCTGCAGATTACAAAGAGCTTTCCAATATGAGTAATTGTTTAGGCATTGACCAGTAAAATGATTTCAACATGTACACAAATCAGGTAACCTAAAAAAACAGGAAAAAAAAGGTATTTGATTAACGTTGTTCTATGCTAAAAACCAAACCAAATCGAATGGCATCAAAATACCCCACTCCAAGAAACTCAAACTTCCTGACTGAATCTCTGTTTCTGCTGACTCATTCTGATGTTTTATAGTTGCCAAACTTTCTTCATTCTCAACTACTCTTAATAGGTATGCTTGGGAGGATGGAGAGACAAAATGAAAAGACCTATTGAAAACTGAAATGAAGGTCCTAGATCAGTATTGGAATTGTTAATTGTAAAATATTCACAGGCTCCCTAGAGAAGTGCTCACAGCAGCAGCCTGACAGAGTTTGAGAAGCATTTGAACAATACTCTCAGGTACATGGTGTGACCGTTGGGGATGATTCTGTGAAGGGCCAGAAGTTGGACTTGATGATCATTTTTGGTGCCTTCCAACTCAGCATACTCTGTGATTCTGTGATACCTGGCATGACTGTAATTCTCTGGATATTGTTATACAATTCACAAGTTACTTCCTACTACAGGCAATTTTGCTGCAGAAAACACAGTCATTGATATAACACTATTTATATTTGTCTCATATACTCCTTGGACTCCAAGACAGATGCATTATAGAAATAAGATGTTCGATAACACTGTGTTTGGAATCAGTACCTGAAGTGACTTAAGAACAAGGTTTGCCAGTATCTTCTTTAAGGGTTAGCAAGGGGATTGGAGATGAACAGGAGGTAAGCAAAGTTCTCAGCTTTTTGCTGTCATCAGGACAATTCTGTACTTTCCTATATAAAAGACCCCTTCTGTCTTTGCACTTTTTAGTTGACCATACTTGTAATTTTCAATTATTTTTGCAGCTGAATAGGCTAGAGGGGAAAGCCCAGGAAGCCAGCATAGAAGTTCATATAAATGTGTTATTATCTCTGTAAGTAAATACTGAAAACATAACATATATTATTCAAATTATTAGCAGGTTGCACTGGAGCTACCTGTATGGTTTCTGAAATGAGTTTTTTTATTTTGTTCTGCTTTTTGTCTCCTTTATTTCTTTTAATTCACAAGAAGAACGTAAATATCTTCGGTTTCTCAAAGTCTTCTGGTTTGTATTTTAAAAATCATAATCTTTCTTTGCTTTATTTTGGTTTTGTTTTGCAGCTTTTGGTTTTTCACCAGCCAGGTCTTGGTTCAATTACAGGCTATTTTCATGTGATCAGCTACTGTCATCATCAGTTGTCTGTGTGGCTCAGAGTGTGATGCTTGTCAAGATCAGACACCTGGGTACTCTTCTCTGCAAAGTAAACTTTGCATTCGGATTTAGTCTTTCCTGCACTGAGAAGTATCAGCCATCTTCTTGTTTCTTTAAAAATAAGAACTAGAGTATGAAGATGGATAGTGTTTGAAGTTCCAGTTTTCATCTTTAGAATTTGGGGAAAAAAAGAGTGTTAGGAGGAATGGTTTACAGAATTGCTTCTGATTTAGTATCATTGCTATTCCTACCACTAACATGGACAAAGAGTAGTATGTGCCCCAGAGTTTATGCAGTTTAAGGGTCCAGATTTAGAGTTTGGTTTAAACATTATGCTGAGACAATCTGTGAGTGGGAGTGAGTGGGGGCTTTGTGCCCTTGCTCAGTGAAGAAAGGCATGAAACTTGTGCAAGATGTGGGTAGAATGCCGACCAGGCACTCTCTCAGTAAGATTTAAAAAGCACTTCTATTTTTCTCCCAGGGCTGAGGTACAGGTGCTGAAGGCAGTACGAAGTGTTTGCCTGCATTTCACAGAACCTCGGATATGTCTCTCACTCCTAATGGACCTGAGCTTCCATGCTCCTGCAATCTGAAGTGCCATAGTCTGTCCTGTTTTCTGGGGCAAATGGAGAGAGAAGGAAACAGCTGGTGCCTGGACAGAGAGGGAGGCCTTTTACTTGGCTTTGCCATCAGACCACAAGTATTGGATCCTGGCACTGAAATATGAGTCCATAGCAAAGCAGTACAAATTCTTCCAACAGCTACAGTACGACTCTAGAGGTCTGGGGAAATTCTGTCTTAATCTATGTATTTTACATGTCTGCACCAGCAATAACCCTCCTCCTACCTTGTCATCACTTATCAGTCCCTTGGAATAAAGGATGTCTCTGTCCTTTCTTACATAGATTGACATTTCCATTAAAGATCTGACTAATATTTTCTCACCCAGCCTTGTACTCCTTGCTGTCTTTTTCACAGCCTCACTGTTTTTGTGATACTTGGTCATTTCTTTTGCATGATCTCAGTAAAAGCTAGGCACCTCTAGATAATCTGATTGTTGTATTAAACAGCTTCCCAGAAACTTACCAACACTGCTAGTTTTCCAGAATGCAAACGTGACAGTGGTATGACACAGAGTCAAAAGTAGTAGCTAACCATGCAGACTTGGGCAACTATCCCCGAAAACAAAGGAGACAAAGAGGAACGTACTATCAGAAGGCCAAATGGATTATGGAAAATAACATTTTACGTATGAATGACCTTTTACCTGAAGCTTTGCTGTTTAGGATCTTTTTGCTTTTCTGCCAGTAACATATTTGAATAATCCTGTAGTTCTATTTTCTATTATGTAGTTTTCATCATAAGTGAAGCACAAATAAAATGAGAATTTAAAATGAGGTTGATTTTTTTGTCATTATTCTTTCCTATTTAAAAATTTATCAATTGCATAAGTAATTGATACTATTTTCATGAAGATAATGGGAGAAAAAGAAACACAGTTGTTATTAAGTAATAAGTTATTTTGGCTTTCCTTCTTCTTCCAAACAATTTTAGAGGCCTGTAACAATTAATGTTAGCTAGATAGTGTAGCAGCATGGAGATGGATGCTGGTTGCTGCTATCTCTCTCCGAAAAGCATCTCTTCTCAAGAAGCTGCTCAGGTGGGCACACAGGCAGCCACTCAAGTCCCCACTCACATACACCACAGATAAATCAGTGAAGAAAGATGGGAAGGGTCTCCTGTACAGAATTCCAGCAAAGTTTATCTTGCAGACTCACGCCAAAGGGTCCAGGGACAGAAAGACCAAGATCAAAGAAATGTCCTGGGTTAAATAAGGGGGTCAGGAGCCAATGGTCTGAGGGCATAGGGGCAGTATGAGGGCAGGGCACAGAGCAATGACTTATAGGGGACATAAGGGCAGACCATCAGGGATTTCATAACCAATGAGGAAACAAGGAAACCTTCCCAAACTGGGGGCACATATGAATAATAGAGGTGGGCAAGGGCCATGGGAAATGGGAAAAGCAAAACTGAGGTAGATTAACATAATGCTGCAGAATACCCTAGGAGGAACCTTTTTCCTCAACTTAAGGGATGTGGCATTCCTGAAGCCTATGGTAGATTCTTCCAAAGCATTGCTCTAGAAGTTTCCCTTAGAGGCTCATGGGCCTCCACAAGACAGGTGATAGTGTGATTTCACAGCATATCATAAAGACTTCTCCCACTGAATGTCCCAAATGAGAGGGACAAAGCAAGAAGCATAATACTGATTCCATTTGTTGTGTGAAAGGTTCTGGTTTAGGATTCAAATATTTAGAAATTGGGGAAAAAATGCCCCAAAGCATTTGTAGTTTTGTGAGAAAAGTACTGAACACAAGACAACACAAACTTGCAGTCTCAGCCGAGTTTCTAGAAAACTCTAGCCTTCACTGCAAATTCATCAGGAACAATTATATGTATTTTGGTACAATAGTCAGGTCATACTAGGAGGCCCTTTATTCTGAGCTACAGAAGAGACTGTATTACTTCCCACACCTGATAAGTGCATTAATCCTTGCTTAAAGTCATATCATGAATACAGGCAGTGCTGCCAAATCCTCACTGAGAAAATATCAACCCTCATGGTGAATTTTGGGGACAAAGTCCGTGCTGATATTCAAGAATCAGAGTGGGTTCCTTACAGCAGGCATATTTTCTTGGCTGTGATGTCTGGCTGTAATGCCCAGATGTAGTTCTAAGAGTTTGTGTTTAAGATGTATGCATACATGTATATTGTCTTTCAAATCTTTGGCATTTCTAGATTGCAATTTTCAGGGGAGTAAAGGGCAATTAGGTGTTAAAATGTTACGAAAATTCATTATCATCTTAGCCTTAAGGTATAAAACCACCTATGTAGCAGGACATAAACTGAGGTTAAAGTTGCAAATGGTTGACATTCCCCAGAAAGATCAGGACTGGAACTTTAAGGCTTTGGAAAGACACAAGTATATAACCTATGTAATATTATCTCAGGAACTTGGGTGTATTCAGTAGAAACAGAAATTCAGCTTCTTTGAATATTAAGTTTTTATTTTAAGAATAGAGGTTGTCTAACATACTCTGTTCTTTGAGGTCCTTAGTGCCATATAAGTGTAACAAGCTTTAAGAGATAACACAATAGATCGAGTTCCTGAGTGAAATAGTTCACTGAATTTTGAATAAACCTTTTAGAGAAGCTGGGTTACTATTCCGTGCAGATTCACTGCATTTTGCTCAACCCTTATGTTGTTATTCCTTGAAATCCAGGGTGATATTCTCTGGTTTGCTTCAGAGATGCAGATAGCAGCAAAATTGAAAAACCACACCACATTTACAGTTATGTCCCCAAATAAAAAAGATAGTAAACTTGCAATCAGATCTTCAAGATACTGTATGTTTAAAGAAGTAGCAGTGTGATGTAGATATGCAAAACATGAAAATAAATATTGACAAGTTCCTTGATAAATAAATATTGACAAATTTCAAATCTATTATATACATGTACATGTGAGAAAAAATGTTATGAACCAGGAATACATTTATTAACTTACAAAATCACTAAAAAATCTTCATACTTTGAGAGGCAGACTGCCTTATTCATCCTGTTTCTACTTCACTTTTTTATTGGAACTTCTCTAAGGATGAAAAAGATTTGTACTGAGAGAGACAAAATGCATCTTTAAGGTGCCCTGAGATGACCATGCTGTTAACCCAAATATGCCATCACATCCTGGGTAACAAAGTTCTTCTGCAAGGTCCCCATGTATCTTTCCTTGCACTAATAAAAATTGCCCTCTTGTAATGAAATAACAGGCCAGATCATTGTACTAAGATTTCCTTTATATCCTGCCTATTTCTTTTCTAAGTCTTTAAGTTTTTGTATACCTCAATAAGTTAAGTTATTCTCTTTTAAGTTATTCAACTTTTATAGGAATCTGTAGTGCTGTTGTTTCCTATTAGATGTGGTCATCAAAAGAACTGTGAATTCCTATGTCACAAAATGTCAGTATCAAAGACTTGTATATAGAGTCTATGGAATCCCTTGGAAGGCACCTTAAAGATCATCTAGTCCCAGTTCTCATGCCGTGGGCAGGGATGCAGTAGATCACTTTGGTCAGAGCCCTGTCCAACCTGTCCTTAAATACTGCCAGGGATGTGGCATCCACAACCCCTTATGTGGGCAGCCTGTGCCAGTGCCTCATCACCCTCACAGTAAAGACTTTCTTCCTTTTTGTCTAATGTCTAATTGAAGCTTACTCTCCTTCAGTTTGTAGCCATTCTTCCTTGTCCTGTCACTATATGTTCTTACAAATAGTGTGTCTCTATCTTTCTTGTAGGCTCCTTTCAAATACTGGAAGGCCCCAACTAGGTCATTCTGAAGCCTTCTCTTTTCCAGGCTGAATAACTCCAGTTGTCTCAGCCTCCCCTCACAGCAGAGCTGCACCATCCCTCTAATAATTTTGTTAGCTTTATCTGAACTCACTCCAAGAGGTCCCTGTCCTTCCTGTGCTGGTGACTCCAGAGCTGCAGGAGTGCAGGTGGGGTCTCACCAGAGCCGAGCAGAGCAGAGGGGCAGAACCCCCTCCCTTGTAGTGGCCAGGCTGCTTTGGATGCAGTCCAGAGCACCATTGGTTTTCTGGGCTCCAAGCACACTTTGGTGGGTTATGTCCAGCATCTTCTCCTCCAGAACCCTCAAGCTCTCCTTCTCAGACCTCCTTCTCAGCAGGTCCCTCTGGAAGCATATATCAGAATTTTGTTTTTCTGTCCCTGAACAGGCATTTTGCTTTTCCATTCTTGTGAAATTTCTTTGTTGTCACACTGTGCTGTTTCTCACTTGACCTCTACTTCTCTGCCTTGTGTGTGTACAGTCCCATGCATTCCTTTCCATTCAAAAAATCAGGTCTGCTTAGTATTTAGAAAGTGCATTGCTATGTCCTGCAGATTTAGAAGGTCTGAAAGCAGATAAATATAAGACCATCAGAAACACATGATGATAAATCACAAAAAAACAGTCAGACTTTTATAATTAGACCAAAGAAATTTTTATTGTTTAATGCTGTAGTGGAAGAATTACAGAGGAAGAGGGAAAAGGCTGTAAAGTATCTGCCATAGAAATATACTGAAGACTGTACATTAGGTTAACTTACAATTACTTAATAGATTTCCCAAACAAAACTTAGTTGTAAATTTGTTGCAAGGCTCTAATAAATGCTTCTTTTCTGTGCTGCGTAATTAACTCCACAGGTGAGCTGTGTGAGAAATAAATATGCATTGACACTTTCAGAAAGCAGCAAGCAGTGCTCCCGTGAGGGAATCTGAGCTGGGAGCTGATGGCGACTCCAACACAGACCTTGCTTGCAATGCCAGGCACAGTTCTCCAGGGCAGGACTAGAGTAGGCAGCTAGATAGTGATGACAGGGTCTATCAACAGCCCAGGCATGGCAAGGGGATGAATAAAGGCCTGAGAACAAACAGTGGTTCCTAGATGTAGCACAGAACAAGCCTTAAATAGCAGCTTTGATCTTGCTGTACTGCTAACTTCAACACTGAGGTAGTGGGACCTTGTGGTAATTTGTGATAGGCTTACAAGAGTTGGTGGATGAGGAATTTATCATATGAATATGTAGAACATCTACACTGTAGTCCCATCTGCTTTGCCAATTTGTCATTTGAGAAACACAAGCACACTCATTTCATAGTTCCACTCAAGGTCTCTAAAGCTTGTTGTAATATCAGATGTAAAAGTTGAGCCACTGTAACCATCTGTATGGAGGGATTATGAGCAAATATTTGTTGGATTACAACAGCACACAACATGCCTGATCTAGAAGAAAATAGGTTTCAGAGGCTTCAAATATCAGGCCAAGAAAAGGCAAGAGGCACTGTACATCAGCTTGTGGTACAACAAGATCAAATGATCAGTGTGAGATGACCTCAAGAACAGCTGAAAGAAACAAGTTGTGGCAAAAGGCCAAAGGACTTTGGTGGGTAAGGCCTGGTGGGTAAGGCACCAGTCTCCTAGCACTCCAGTGGCTTGCAGACAAGATACAAAATTATAATTGGTCAGTTGGAAATATTAGGTCAGTACAGGGGTTTGGCAGTATCCTCCTGTAGTTCCATTGCCATGAAGTATTGAAACTAAGCCTCTATCAATTGCTTTCATGTAACTAATAATGAAGATCATTGCAAACAATTATCTCTTATTTTGTGGGCCCTGTTTAGATTTTATTTTAAATCACTGTGCTAATTATTTAATAAAAGATTAATTAAAGTTTAAAAATGTACATTTAATATTCTATCTAGCAAATGCTTTATATCTTCCCATTCAATCACTTCACAGCCTTTTCTTATGCAGATTTAATATTCTTTTCTATAGATAGAGGATGTGCTTTTAATCTAAATGTAGCAATTATTGCCCATTACTTGCAAAAGCCAAGTTTAGCCAGGCACAGCACATCTGCCTGACAAGGCTTCTGGTAAAATCTCTGAGAAATGTAGTCTGCAATGGGATGAAGTCTCTCCTTTTAATACATAAAGAACATTAAAAGCTGGATAAGAACTCACAGGCCATGTATGATCAGGAAACTCGAGCTACCCAAAGAAAACCCCCAAATTTCAGTCATCTTAAGAGACAGACGAAGAGACAGACAAAATTTATGACAGATTCCTTTACTTCAGGTTTGTAAAAGCCAGGGAATTTGAATAATCATGGGGTAACAGAAATTTGTGCAGTAACCAGCAAGATGAACAGCAAACATTTTGTGAGTTTATTTGCTACTTGTTGTTCCTTTGGCCGAGGGTTCACTTTGGCCAGGTGTTCAGTTTTTTGAACACAGCACAACACACCCATATCCTATTAAAAGAAATTGCATTTTCAGATCTTTTTCTAGGTTTTCTTTTTTCTTTTCTTTTGATTTTCAGTGTGCAGTTACTACTACGGTATGCATAGCTTTTCAGTTCTCTCTTGCTTTCTACTAAAGATTGGACTCAGAACCAAGACTCTCAAAAGCCTCAACCAGATTCCAATGCCCAATGAGACTTTTAAACTACAGAGTCAGATGCTTAGATTCTGTTTGGTTTTTTACTTTGATGTTCATGTTGTATTTATCTTCATGGCTCAGCCTTATATCATTGGCTAGTAAGCAAAGATGTGAGATTTGGTGTTGAAGTACTGTAGCCAATGCCATGCCCCTTTACAGTCTTTTAATTGGTTATTTATGCAGCCATTATCATTTAAGTTGGTGCTCTTCTGTGAAATGGAAGGTGTCTTCTGAACTACTGAAACATGGAACTCTTGGCCCAGTGTCAGGGAAAGTAAGGATGAATTTCACAGTTTTATGCCTCCTGATTCTAGATCATATGTGGAGAGATGAAAACTTTTTTGGTTATGTGTATGCTGCAGTCTGCCTCCCGGAATGATCTCTATTAATTTATGTGGTACACTCCGTGTGAAAAAAATTCATGAAAATGGATAAAAAACTTGTAGATTATTCCTTATGTTTAAACCAGAAGTTATTTGTCCTGACCAAACAAAGAGCTTTTAGATGCCCTTTGTCTGGCTTTATTTCATGTGAAATACTGGTAAAAAGGAAGACTTCATGGGTACACATAATATGTTATCTTCTAAAACTGTATTGTAATCAGCACATTGAACATCATTATTTCCTGTTTGGGAATTGCAACCTTCCATAGTAGCATTTATCCTTTGCTACTTGCGTATTTCATGGAGTTGTGGTTTGTGATTGCTTTGCAATCTGAGCTCATACTTTTGTGGTATATCCAGCTCAGGAAAAAAAAGGTAGGGTTTCTGCTTTAATATGTTGTTTTTATACTAAAAGCAATTGTATTTTTTTTAATATTATTCAGGCAAGATTTGATTTTACCGATAAACTTAGGTCCTACCTTAATAAAAACATATTATTGTATAAAAATAAGCTCTTTGTTTATGTAATATGGTTTGTTGTTGACTTAAGCATATTTTAGGAGGTGTTTCCATTTTGGGGATGAGTACTGTTATTTCTTTGATCCATTACCTGGATTAAGGTATAGCTAGCTTAAGCCATGATGTGAAACTGCTTTGCTTTCCCTCTTTGATGCATTTTAGGGAGAAAGAAAAGAATCTTCCAGTACTTCATTTTCCGCCATTTAAATTTTGAAGCCAAATTAAATGTTGGTTTCAGAATTTAAATGAAACCTTTTACATATTTTTTTCTAAAGCAAGAGCTGTTTTGGTTTGAAGGCACAGAGTTTGAAAGTGAACAGAGAAACATTGCAAATCAAGGCCAAGGGGAATCCATGTCTTTAAAACTTCACTTACATTTTGCATCAGATTTGTCTCAGTGAAGATTCTCTCTTAATGTCCTGGTTACTCAAGGGGAAATTCAGTCTGAACAGATTGAGCTTTGGAAATGGCCCAAAGTCTACTCAAGTATCACGAATCAGTTAAGTCTCTGTTAGAGCACAGATGTCTTTTTCCTGCATTAAAAGTTAAGTATATTGCCCTTAAAATGCACATTCTATATGTAGATAATACACACCATTCTATATCAAAAGTAATTTTCTCCTGAAGGGCTAATTTATTTCAGTTTTATTTCAGTTTTATTGCAAGTTTGAAAAGAGCTGTGCTTTTTACAAGAGAGAAAAGAATTTCATAATTCATTTTTTTTGACCATAGCAGAAAAAGAGATTTTTAAGGTAAGAAATACGTCAAGCTACGGACTTGCTCAAGATTTCACACAGCTGTGACTTGGTCTCATTTATATACTGTTTTCAGCTGTGGATTCTTAGAACTGAGGCAGCTGGAGCAACACCACACTTTTTCTCTATTTGAAAGCTGTATACCAGAGTTGTGCTGTGCCTGAGGGATCAAGGGAACAGACTGGAGATTGCAGGTGGGGATGTGAGAGGAGTGGCAAGCAGAAGAGCGGAGAAGGTTCTAGAGAGCAGATGAGTGGTTATCTCTCATCACTAGCATTTCACTGTCACTGATGCTTAAGGAGTGGGATACCTATGTCTTGTTTTCTCTTGATAGTCTCCTCTCAGCTTAAGCTGTACTGCACATTTTCCCTGTTTGCTGAGTAGTTGCTGATGGTTTCATATGTAAAGATTTTTAGACCTCCTATGCCTGAGCTTATACATGGAAAATACATTTTAGAATATTACCTTTCATTTCATTTTGTACAGGAAATTCCAAGCATCTAAAGCATTATCTTTTTCATGTGAGTTTAGGCTGGAAAAATTGTAGGAATATGTCAGATGAGAATTTACTGTTCAACCAATTTCTAAAGCCAGAAATACAATGAAGGTTTACTTTAGTCAGAACATGTGCAACCTCCTATGCATGGAATCACACTAATTGCAGTTGTGTTCAACCAGGGGTTGCACAGCAGAAATTACAACTCTCATAGTATTCATTATTCAACTTCTGATTTCTGGGTAGATTTGATTGAGAAATAAGTTTTAGGTCTCTCCTGTTTTGTCCTTTGCTCCATAAAAGAAGAAAAAGTAAGTGAAACCAAGAATGAAACATCAAATCAGTTATAAGAAGTATGTGATACCAGGGTATAGTGAGAATTAAAAATTATTTCTTACCCAAGGTCTGTGTGTCTGTAGTGAAAAGACAATCTTCTGCACACTGCTGAAAGATGTATAACCATTTCCTACTTTAACTAGCTTTTAATGCATTGACAAGTTCTGCTGTGTCATCCTTTGTGATTAATGGAAGTTGCCTGATCAGATTTTTACTGGAGTGGGAATTGATCTGTAGAAAATTATATCTTATGGGATACAACAGTGAAGACAAAATTGAATATGTACAATTTTTCTAATATCAGTTGATTTAACCTACATTTAGTATTTTCCAAATATTTTAAAGTCGGCCATTTGTTGAAGATCCTATACGACAAAGGTATAAGGAAAAGCCTAAAGGCACTTTGTAGAGAGCATTTTTGGTTTTAAATATTTCTGTTCAGGGGATATATCAGAACATCCTTCTGAGGTGATATAACCCAATCTCTCTCTCTCTACTGTGAAATTACGACTTTTCTATCAAAACACCAGTAGTGTTTATGAACTGATTATTTAGTATTGCTTTCCACTGGTCTTTTGTGGAGTACATTGGGCTAAAATCACATTGTATATGTAGCCTGAGCATTTGCCTTCTACATGTGATTGTGGTCTGAGTACCTCCAGCTTGTTAGGTTAACTGCCCCAGAGAAGACTCATGGAGATGGTTTAATTGGACTTTGCAACAGAGATAGAATGGGTGGAATCTCAACAGGGGGAGAGAACTGTAGTGATTTTTCTGTCCACTTCTATAAATTTGGTAGTGATTGAAATAGAGCAAAGGTTTTCCCTCATTCTAACAAGTGGAAGTGCTGAAATGTCATCCATGTATTCTTCCATCCTGTGAAGCATATTTGCTTTTCAAACCAATAAACAAATAATATTTCTGGCTGACTTCAATTCATAGTTTTCTCTTTGGAGCTGAGATTCTCTCAACTTCTTGCCAACTGTAGAATGCCTTTGAAAATTAGAAAGATGCTGTCGCTGTGGGCTCTCTCCCACACCTATTAGTTATATGCTATATTGCTAGCTTGCTATTTTTGGTAGCATGTGCACTTCCTTTCTCCACCCTTCTCTTTTCTTTAAAACCTTATGTGGGTAATTGCTGAAAGTGAGCTTCCAGTTTTCACTGTTGCCAGATGTTAATTCTTCACTATGGGAGCTAGTGTACATTATTGAAAAATACAGAATTTAGCAACTCTGTCTGCTGCCAGAATTCAAGAGCTGATCAGTGCTGTTAAAAGTCACAGGATTAGCTATGGGAACATTTTCTGGGTTATTGTGGGCATAAAAAAGGAACAGTGATCAGAGGCACGTGAGGGCATACAGGATGAATTAAAAAATTGATCTGTGAGGTATTAACATTCTATTTGCCAAACCTTTTGCTACACAGAGCATAGAACACATGTTGACTTCTTTACCTTCCTCACCACCCTACTCTCAACTCTTTTCAAGACTAGTATTTGTAAGTCTAAATTCCAGTGTGGGGTGGGTCTGGAATGAGATCTGCACTTGAAATTCACACCCAAGATAATTCTGAACTGTTCTGTTTTCTCTTACCTATGAACACATGCACCTCCACTGTTCTTCAACATACATATATCTACTTGTGGCTTATTTCAGAAAGTCAACACAAACATATTAGGCAGGTGGGTCTGCATTTTGTTGGGGTTTTTTTCTGTGGGAGGAGAAAACTTATTTATAACTGCAAATCTTACTCTTTGATTCCACTCACACAGAAAAAATAATCAGAATATGTATCAAATTAGGAGAGAATCTAGAGCACATGTGGAGCCTTTGCAGTACTGTAATGAATGACAACTGTTTCACTGATTTGAATGGATGAAAAATTCCCAGGGCAAATGGTCCTTCATTTATATCAGAGCATAATTTATTTTTTTTACTTATCTTTTTTTTTGGCATGGATGGCTTAGTATCTCCCGAAACAATCAGAACGCTACAATGCCTTGGTAGCAGTGTTTGGAAAGGAGTATTTAAACCAATACTCGGAAAAAAGGACATTATAGTGTCACACACCACAAAGTGTTCTGTGGTTCTTATTAAGCAAGAACTGTATTATGTTACGTCAGGCAAAGACATAATTTCATTGATTGAGTGGGATTATTTAAACTGATTTTTTAATAAATACCATAGAAATCTATATTCATGTTTGTTTGGATTGCAATTTCAATCAGTGTTTTGAAGAGGCATTTTTAGTAACTTTCATACTGACCTATATCTGTAAAGCATAGTACATTTCTGCATCTATTCTATGTGTTTGTAATTACTATAATTATACCATGTGCTTTTCAAGGTCCAGTATCATTTTCAACTTAGACACAAGTTTTTTGCCCCTCACATTTCTCATAATGTATTTCATGCATACTATAACAGGTTATAAAGATTGCAGAAAATAGCAGATGCAATTCTTAGAGGTATTTAAGCTCATTTGAAGAGTTTGATTTTCTATTACACAAAGAACATGATGTTTACTCTACTAAAGTTTTAACAGTATGAAGTCATTCAGTTATCTAACCCCAAAATCAGATTCCTTGTTGTCTAAACAAAATTAATGGTGTTACACAAGCCATACCGAGAATATGAGTCTCTTGGGGTGGCAGGAGCAGTTTCACCTGATTTTTTAAAAGCCAGAAAATTATCCCTTATATACTTTTGTCCATTTTTCTTATAATAAGGGAGAAACATAATACCATTCTGTGCATGTAACAGCTTCTTTACTGAAGAACCTCAGGGTACCTCAGAAACTAAAATGAATTGCTAAGAAATTATTGTGATGAGAGTTGATCTAGGACTGTCAGTCCTCTTAAAAAAGTATAACTTCTTCAATCACTGGCTGCAATTCTTGGAGTAAGCAGAAAACTATTAATTACATTTAAAACAAACAACAAAAAACACACAATTCCTAGCTTCTAGAAGGCCATTTTTATTTTTGTTTTGACTTTACCACTAAGCAGAACTTGGCTGACATTTTGCTTTTTCTAATGCTTGCTACAATCAGAGCTGCTAACTAGCAACACATGGCATGAGAGAAAAGCCCTAGGAAAACAGTGGCAGGGGTTTTGCCTTAATGATTTGGGAATGTCTGTCACTTTGCATACTTCTGATCTTAACATTTTTTGTTAGCTGTCCCACATCTCTTTCTCCTATAAGCATGTAAACCCCCATGTTGAAATAAAAGCACTTGTATGCTCAGGTGAGTTGCCAATCATGTACTTGCACAAAATAACAGAGCACTAATATAGTGTCCAATTCTTAATGAAGTAATCTGCTTGCTTACTTGTCCAGGGGAGAACTGATACTGCTGTGAAGCCCAACTTCATATGAACATGGGGGACTTAAAAGAACCTGACTGCAGTGCAAATAGAATGAACTCAGATGAAGGAGTGCAGTATCAGCCTGAAGATCACTAATNAGTTCCTTCTACTACAATTTGGAAGCAAAGAAATAACTTGAAGGGATCAAAATATATAATATAAAATATATTAATTACTCCTACTTATTTAATCCATTTTTAAAAACAGACACTGAATCAGATAAACCATGAGAATGAAGCACACCAGCTCACTTTTAAGTTATGTTCTCAATGGCACTAATGATTCTAAAACTTNACATGGGGGACTTAAAAGAACCTGACTGCAGTGCAAATAGAATGAACTCAGATGAAGGAGTGCAGTATCAGCCTGAAGATCACTAATCCTATCCTAAATATTTGGATATTTTGTATGTGTCTTTGCTTGGGAAAGAAAACAAAATCATAATTTCAGTACTTCAGGCACTTTCTTGGTGTTATTTCAGTCTCTTCTAAGTTTTAACAGGACATACTGGAATTTATACCATAGAGCTTTTCTTAGATATCATTTTTCTTAGCTGTGCTGGAGGCACAGAACTTTGATATGACTAAATGTTAGACAGATGAGTGTGTAATTAGAGTGGCACTTTGACTAAAAAAAAGCATTCACCAAGTTTCTGTCCTCCAGACTTCTTTTGAAAAAGTAAATGTATTTCTTGAGTATGTCAGTCTTGGAGTGTGTGTGAAAAAAACCTAGAACATGGCAGTAAATCTTCTAAAGGGGTCTCCTGTATGTCTCCTAGGAAAGTGTTGAACTGCAGTTGTTCCCAGGAGCCTTGATGGGGTGATAGTATCAGTTAAGTCAGGAGAGCTGACCCTACTGTGTCTGGGTTATAAAATTGCGTTTTCTTTTTAAGACACTACATGTTTTCTTAGACATGGGCTTAATTCCTCTAGGACTGGTTGCTATTAAATATTAGTTCCTTCTACTACAATTTGGAAGCAAAGAAATAACTTGAAGGGATCAAAATATATAATATAAAATATATTAATTACTCCTACTTATTTAATCCATTTTTAAAAACAGACACTGAATCAGATAAACCATGAGAATGAAGCACACCAGCTCACTTTTAAGTTATGTTCTCAATGGCACTAATGATTCTAAAACTTTTTCCTTCTTGATTTGTTTACACTACATCGGTCTTGTTGAAATATAGTACAAAATATTAAATTAAAAAGTCTTTAGTTACAACTCCACATTCTCAAAATTAGAATACATTATGCCTTGTTTTAAAGTTGACATGATGGAAGTTAAGGGAAAACAGCACCTGCATTCTAATTATATAACTTTTTGACTATGTCAAACTGTTCTTCCCTTCTGCCACTCAGAAGTTAACCACTCTATCTATTTTCTTGGATTCCAAAACCAGTAAAATTCTGTGTAAAATTTGGTTCAGTGAATGTGCAGATTACATGAAACTAAGAAAACAACTGAGTCTTGCAGGATTTCCAGTTTGTTAAATCAATCAGAGAAGGAGAGGTTAGTAATTATTACTTCACGTGAGATTCTGCAGTGTGCTGCATTGTATTTTGCGTTAGGGCAGGATTTGTAGTAATTTTTATGGTATAGGCTGAAGAAGGGGCAGGATAACCCATGGAGGGACATGTGCACACTTGCTATGTGATAAGTGCAGATGGTGGTAATGAAACAGAAACATTTCTGATTTACTCTCATTTGTGTCAGCAATTTACTATGCTATTGTGAATTAATATAGAAAACTGAAAAAATCATCTCCCCAACTAATTCAAGTCAATGAGAGGTTCTGTTGTCTTACACTGGAGAGAAGAAGGAACTGAAGTTAAATGGGAATATGGGAAGGAAGACTTCCCAAAAAGGACAAGAAATGGAGAATTTTGAGCCTGAACCAAGTTTGAATTAAATAGCTGTATTCTTTTTGCTAGTAAAAGGTTCTGGAGTTTGGGTAAACCTGAAATTGAGCACCTGCTACTTCTTTTGTTCTAACATGAGATTCTTTTATCTTGAACTGTCATGAACCCTTTTTTCAGTGGTCAGTAAAAACGTAGGGGCATTTTTAAAATGCTATGCTGTTCCCAGTGTTAGAATGTGGAATGGAGACTTTTGGCCTGTCTGTTTTCTTCACCTTGGTACTGCTAAGCATTCCTGGAAGGATAATTAATGGCCTAAGCTCATTCACTTAGCAGTTCTCAATTTCTGGACTGATGCCAAAGTACAGGCTTTTTGTGATTTTATTCTGTAAATAGAACTACTTTGCTGTGATAAAGCTAAGGCATAAACTCTTTTTACATTGGCTCAGAAATCCCCTCCTGTTTGTCCAGTGCCGAAGTTTAAATGTTCCGAGCCAATGTCTCTGTGTGGTTTGTTTGACATCAAGGCACAGACTCTTTACAAAGTTTTGGGTAAGTAATTACTGACTGGGATGATGTCACAACCCTTTTCACTCACTGGATCATCAGAGCCTCTTATTTTTAGCAGCTTGATGTCAAGGGACATGAGATTTAAACATGAGAACTTTTTTGCAGTGGTAAGCTTGTTTGCTGTCAACAGCCAGACAGCTATACAAGTTCCCATCACAAAAAAAAAAGGAGTTCCTACCAGAGAATTTCTGTATTTTTCTGTATTACTGGCTCAGCATTTCCCACATGTTATTTTGATTTCTATGGTAGGCCTCTCCTTGTAGGATTACTGGCTCAGTAACCTAATTTTATTCAACTGGTGTCCAGATCTAGTGAAAAAGAAAACTCAGTTCCCCCCAGTATGACAGAGCTGACCTCAGGGCAGAAGTTTCACAGTCCACAGTTTAATGTGCTATGTTAACACACTTGGACATAGACGTCGTCAGCTGCACAGGACAAGAGTTCTTCAACTAGTTTGCAGTTCAGAGAGCTTTATGAGATCCTGAGGGTGATTAGACCACTGCTTTTAAGACTTCATACCACCACTAACCAGCCAACTCGGTTGCCACACTCAACAGACAACTGTGCATTTGGAATAAATCTAATATTTTCAGTATCAATACCAACAGATGAGTCCTGTACCTAGAATTAGAATTAGATCTTTCTCTGTATTTTTATGATTTCACATTTTTTGCAATTCTGCAACATAAATTTCAGTGTTCAAATGGATCTACATGCTCTGACACTAGCTATCATAGTGCATCATATGAGGGTGAGTATATGCATCACATATGATATTTGATCTGTGGAAGCAGACAAATGTTTTTCAAGAAATCTAATTTAAAGCAATGTGGTTACTATGGCAGTGGTGTGTGGGAAATAACAGATGATAAAGCTGGAAGAAGGCAGCAGAAAAGATGTATGGCTCTTACAGTATTAGTGAGCAAAAAAGTTTGTCTTGGTGTGTTTTAATTACCTTATTCCCTTTGATTCAGTACAGGTTGTACGTGTACAAACAAAAGAGCTGACAGAATTCCATTTGGTCAGAAAAGGAACAGGGACTTTGTTTGAAGAAAGCATTTTTTGCATCATGTGATTAAATTGAACACTTCTGAACTTGAACATCAGCTTCTTTGCCAAAAGGAAGCTTCCTGTTATACTTACTATATATACACCGTATTAGAAAAAATCATAGAAAAAAACTGAAGTGTTGTAATTCTGAATATACTGTCCACGGTTCATCTATATGCTAGTCTAAGGTACAAAGATCAGACTGAACCTTGAGTTTAGGGCTATATATTCAGGTAGGTTTGAGTTTCAGCTTTTGTAAACAACTCAAGCAATTCCTTGATTGGTTTTGTCAGTCAGATTTCTCCTTTGTACTTTTTCTGAGCTTTTTCCAGGTTTAGTATTAGTTCATCCAAAACAAATTACATCATGGAAAATAAGAAGTACTGTCCTGTGAAGCTGGTTTCAAAATATAGTTCGCATTAGGTTTGTATGAAATTACATAGGATTAATATAAATCTGTTCTAGATCTTACCATCTGAGTCTGTTTGGATCTTTCCAAGTCTGCTTTGCTCAAAGGAGGCAGAAAGACTGGGAAAATTGTATATCAGTCTAGGCAGAGCCAACTAAACTCTGGTTTGCCTTCACAGACACACAAAAAACAAAGCACTGAACACTATCCTTTGTTTTACCCAAGAGCCCTTCTATGGTAGTATTATCTTTATACACTAATTCTAAGCAGAACATCTACCTAATTTTCAATGTCAATCAAATGATAGTAAGACAGATCTTCAGCAGTATTAACTAACTTTTTGATCGTTAGTGGAACGTACTATTGATTTACCCTAGCCAAGGATCTGACCTTTGCCACCTTGCTGTACCAAGGAGAAAACATTCAGGCTGTGAGAAGCTGGGACCATGTTACCACAAAGCCAAATGGCCAATGCTGTGAAGGCTAAACTCTTTTTGACTTCTGTGGCATGCATCTCTTTGTGTAGTCTCTCTCTGTTGTGTAAATCACTTCTAAGAGGAGAATCGTCTCCCTAACAACAAATCTGTGAAGTTTTTTCTAGGCTTGGAGTAGAAATGCAGACAAATTGGGATTGAATTTGGTAAAATAATCAATGTTTTTAAATAGATCACAGAATATATGGTAGTAATAGGGTGGCATGATGTAACAGAGGTAAGAGGAATCATAAATACACACTCTGAAATAGAAAAAAAAAATTGTTTCTGCTGTAGCAGTGGCAGCATACCTTTTGGATGTAAAGAAAGTATAGCTGTAGTACTTATGTTTAACCTTTCAAATAAATGCATTGTTTAGTGCTCTAAAATTTTCAGTTGCTACCTTTTAGTCATTCCATAAGCACAACTTATTAGCATCTGGCACCAAAGGAAGTGATACAGCAATAGCCTACATGTATAAAATACCATCTTTCCCTCTCTTTCTCAGAGGAATTAGAGACAAATGTAATTCCTCACACATGCAAACTATATATTATAGTGTATTTATTCATGCAAGCTGTATATAATATTAGTGTATTTATGAGTACCCTGTGGGCACATCTTTGCCAATATAAAATCCATCCCAGTGCTGTCACATTTGGGATATACAGTTTTTGTCATTTCAGATGGTGTCTCTTAGGCCTGCTGGAGGATCAGAATGTTTTGGTGCTCAGCATATGATAGGATTGTTGAGTTTGACTGTAGAGAAAAGAACAGAACAAGCAGAGAAAGTAAGCATCTCACATTTAAAAAGAGCAATCACAGTTTATGCCTATTAAGACAGATATTTTGATGTGAAAATGATTTGAAAAAGACATTTGCCAAAAAGCAGAAATTACTTCTTCAATAGTAGCTTGCTAAAAACTGCATAGTGTGCATAGATCTGTCTGTAAAGGTACTATTAAAGTACCTAAACTCACATAGGCATGCGGAACATACCCACTCACCACCATTTCTGTAGTTTGGAAAGCTCTTAAAGGACCTCAGTCATAATGGGACTTTGTTCACATGTTTCAAATAAATGCAATCACACTTGAAATCAAACACTCAAGGGCATGTAAAGAACTACATCTGCACTGTTGTTGAAACAGGTAACAACAAAGGTTTCTTTTATTTCCTGATTATTCATTTTCCTACAACAAGTCAGCAACATATGTACATTTTAAATGAGTATACATAAAAAAAGGAGGTCAGGAATAACTGAAACTTGCAAGCAAGGAAATATCTGCTAGAGATTATCTGATTCAACAGAAATAATCTTTCCAGTTCTTACGGTATATATATTATGATTGAATGCTTTCCTTAAGGTCAGGTAGTGTGCATACTGACTAAATTTTTTTTTCTGATCTTGGATGTTCAAAGCATAGAGTTAGCACACATTTGGAAGCAGGGTCTAGCAAAATCACTTGATTTGTCAATCTCCTCCCATGTAATTTTTGGCAATAGAACAGAAGATATTTAATGAACAAAGATGTACAGAACAGTCATATGCTAGAAGACATCAGGCGGAAGCACCCTCCCAACAGACAGTGTCGGCCTCATTGCCTCTGCCCTTACTTCTTTTGATCCTAAATAACTATACCTTTAGTTCTTTACATGATTACTATTTCACCTTGCCTCATGACATTTCTCTTGGTAGATTCTTTGTGCTCTGTATGAGAAATCAACCTCCTCTGGTTCTGTTGCTCGGGAGTCTTGAATTGATAGACAAACATTTTAACTTTCCTCAAAAGAAGATGGGAAAATTTATTACTATTTGTAAAAACAAAAACTGAAGATTATTTGATGGAAAGATTATATGGCTTGATGTAATACATCATTAGAAAAATAAGAAATGCTACCCTATTTTCCAGAATGAAGTCTTAATGCCTTTCTCATATTGTACAATCTGCATGTTATATTTTATGTAATATTAAACTTGGCCTATGTTTCTGTGGATCCTCTTGGAAAAAAATGTTTTCTTATTTGGAGAAAAGTCAAAGAACATAACAAGGCAAACAAGACTATTCCTGTCCTCTGTTTCTGAGATTTTAGTGGATGATTATGTGTTCAAGATTGTTTTGTTTGGGATTAGGAAGACAAGACTTGATCCATTCTCTCTTCAGGCAAAAGCTATATGGCAGAGAATATCTTGATGCTTGTGCCACAGTTGATTTGGGGTTTTTGTTCTGTGTCCTGAGTGTGTTACTGCTCAGTAATACTAAATTATTCTTAAAAATTAGGAAAAACACTCTGTAATACACAGATTTTGAGAGACAAGCAATGATACTTTAGAAACAGCAATGATACTTTAAGTGTAGCAAATCTCACTATTGAGAAGTATGTTTGCTAATGAACTTTTAATTGAAAAAAAAGCCTAGCAGAAACCCTCCTACCTTCTATTTAGTTTTGAAACTTGTTGCTACTCATTTTTTAACCACTCTGTTTCATGATTGGAAAATGCAATTTGTACTTGAAAACAGGAGAATCTCTGCAGCTGCTGCTTGCCTTCTGAATTTTGATGGTGACTCTCGGTGTTAATTCTTGGCATATAATTCGGTATTTATATGGACACCTCAAGAGACTAATCCTCAAGTGTTTCATTGGTAGGTAGAATTCATTGGTCACCTACCATATTGAAGCATATTGCCATAAAAAAGCAGAAAAGACGTTCAGAAAAGGGAGCATGAGGTAGCTGCTACTATAAATTGAACAATCCTGCTGCATACCCTAAGTTGCCCAAAAGTCTCAAGTTACTTTGGCATTTAACAGTGTACCCCACTCAGAGCTGGTGGACACCAGTTTTGAAAGAAAGATTTATCTGTTCGGGTAAGGTGGATTTAATGTTAGTGTGGTGTAACTTGGTGAAGTGCTAAATTTCTTGCTTGCACTCTGTAATGATGTCTTCATTTCAGTGTAAGCAAAGACCGGTTAAGAGTCATAGAATGACAGAATCGTAAAATAAACTGAGTTGGAAGGGACACACAAAAATCAAGTCCAACTCCTGGCCCTGCACAGGATGCCCCAAGAGTCACGCCAAGTGACTGAGAACACTGTCCAAATTCTTCTTGAATTTCACAGGCTGGTGCTGTTACCACTTCCTTGGGGAGCCTGCTCCAGTGCCCAACCATCCTCTAGGTGAAGAGCCCTTGCCAATTAACTAACATATACCTCTCTTGATTAATGAGAATGTTATGCTTTGTCACCTAACAAGCCTGCTTCACATGTAGCTTTGTTTTTTGGAGCAGGCAGTAATTAAAGATCAGGAAAAAGATCCACTGTTCATTTGATTCAATCTTGTGTATATGTGTAGACTGATTTACATTATTTGATAGTTCAGTCTTGAAGTTTTCTTTTGCTGTTATGTTCTGTGAGACTCAGGCCACTTAAAACCCAATCTATTCATTTTCCCCTAAAACTTAGGTAAAACTCAGCCCTTATACAGATAGGTTTGAAGCAGTCACTTAATAACTGCTTCCCCTCATGCGTAATGATATTCAGTGACTGGAAGCTTTCAACTCTTTGCTTTATGCTGAGAAACAAGATCTGTAGTTCTTTCATAAACCACATCCATAGGTACTATATTAAAATGAAACACTGTCAAGCATCTAATGTCTCATATAAACCGTGCAAGTCATTATTTTTGATTTTGTTTCAAATTTTGTATTTGTAAGTTATCGGCATTTGCACAGGCACTTTAAGAAGCCTTCTTGGTTGTAACATGAAGGAATAAATTAAAAATATAAAGAAGCAGAGAGCAGAATATCAGGTGCAAATATCAGGAATCTCTGATCTGCAACCAAAATAAATCAGATGGTCTTGTCCATACTAGATGTGTTCAAACTAGAAAATACTCTGTTTTCTGCTGTCTCTTCAAAAAGTCCCAAATTTGACTTATTGACAAAGCTCTGTGTCAGATTTTTAGCTCAGATATGATCTGTAAAAAAGACTGCTTGAATATATTTTTATTGTGTTTTAATTTTGTGTTGATGAGGAAAACAAAGAAAGTTACAATGTAATGAAAAACTGAAATATTCATAATCTGTATTGATTATGAGTACTAATTATATTTGTGGCATGCTTGGGTAAGGAACACATACATGTACACTTACATTTGTTCCTGTATTTATCTTCTCTTCTAGACAGCCGCTATTGGCTGGTTTTGGAGGCAAGATAGTGAAGAAGACCTTTGTCTTAGCCCAGATAATTTTTAATACATTCTTACAGGAACAAATCTGCTAAAAAAGTACTGTATGTCTAGGAAGACTAAAAAAATTGACAATCATATTCTGAAGGTAAAGATAGGCAAAAAAATGCACATGCATGTGTGTGCGTTATTGTATTGAAAATGGACTGAGGACTTGATATTCTGTATGATTACATGTACATTCAAAAAAAATACCCTTGTGAGGTCTTGTTTTAGAAGAAAAACGTGACTAATAAACAGCAGCTTCTAATACATAACTGCTAGTTTCATTTCTAAGATACTCTAAGTGGTGTTGTGTTATTATAGCCAAACCAAAATGACTCAAAACTCCATTCAGGTAATTTTAGTGAATAACTAAAAGAGTACAATAATTTTCTGATGATAAAAAGGGGAAAAAAAATTATCCCAAAAACTAATCAGTGTCAAGTAAAGGGAACATCAACTATGGTACATGTAACTTTTGCCCATGGCTAGTGGGATACATTTCTGTATATGACACTTCAAAAAAGGAAAAACATAACTTGCAGACAAATATTCTGCAAACTTTTGCCTTTCTCTACTGAAAGGAAATGCCCCTGTAACTCGATATTTTACCCATAATTATTGATTAGCCTGCTCAAATATAGCCTCTAATCTCTTTACTCAATGCATTCTCATATTTCAGTAGTAAGACCATTCCTCAATTATAATAAACCATTATAGGAAATTAATAATATTATCATAAAGCATTTTTATAGATAAATGTACATATAAGTATAATTGATTTTTTAAAATTATTAGTAAAATAGTGTTAATCTTTCCTTTGAGAAAAGACAGGAAGTATTTAATGGGAAGAAAGCTGGGCTACAGGTTAAATACCAGCTACTGGTTACTGGTTACATTACTGCTTGCATGGTATAAGGGTTAATGAACCAACCAGCATTTGTGCAAGACTTTAGCATCTCATACCTCTAAGATCCTTATAAGGGATAACTCTATATCAGTTATTTCATGGTGGCTAGCTGTATCAGCTTCCCAGTTCTTCCTGGAACCCACTGTAACCAATTCCTCCTGGGTGCTTTACTTACATCCTTAAGGTCCACAGGCATTTTGTGTTGTAGAAAAAAGTCTGCCTACATGTCCAATTTTCATGATGTTTTTATTCCTTCATAGAAATAAGTTACTTTATGTTTAATTTAAACAGGAATCTAAATTTCTGCTTTTATTCTGGAGAAGCAAGATAATACTAAAGAAGAAAAAAATTTAAATAATAACTGAAGTGAACTCAGATATATTCTTCTCTTTCTTATCCTCCTTTTTAGTCTGGTCCTTTTCTTTAGAAAGAAAGTCCCCAAGTCTGGAAATGTTTTTCCTGTCCTTTGTAGAAGGGAGATCAGGATGTCAAAGCAAGACTGTAGGTGATATCAAAAGACAAAAGATTTTCATTTTGTACTGTCTTGACCCTTTTGGGGTAATTTTGGTATGTCTTTCTTCACATGCTGATCTGTCATTTGATGAGGTCTATTGGTGAGACATGAGAAAATGCAGGGTTTTGCTTCTTTTCCCAACACTCTCTCTGTCACTCTCTTTCTGTCCTCAACCATTATCTGACCTTCTTTTACCTGCCTCTCTGAATAACCAGTAATTTTTCCAGCAAGATGTGGATTTTAGTCTCCCTGTATAACCAGTGTCCACTTAATGGGTCCATGTTCATGTCAAGAACCCTATATTTCCACTTCCTTCAGCCTAATGATAGTAATAATCCACAACTGAAGACTTTTCTTAAAATAACATCTATTAAAAGCAGATAGCAGTTACGAAAGGAGTCACAGTCAAAAGACAAAACATGCTAATGAACAAAATGCTATAGCACCTGTGGGAGTCAGCCAAGCTGAAGCAACTATAAACCTAAGGCCATGGGAAACCCCTTTCTATTTGTGGCGAGTAGTAAAGGTTCATGGGAGTTTGCATGTTAATGAAGTTGTTCCATATAAGGTTATGTTTTTATGATTGGTCAGTTACATTGTACTGTAAAAATATGGTCATGTTCCCAGTTCGAGTTTCTGATTGGACCCTTACCCTCAGACTTACCCTATATATTGTCATGTTTTCCTGGGATTTGGGTCTTCAGTTGGTTACCATGGAGTTCTCCTGGATACTATGCATAGTTTGGGGGCACTGTCCCTATTTTATTTTATCCATTATTAAAGTGTGCTTTTTCTAGTGCCTACTGTCATTCCCACTCCTAATTATTTTCTCATCACCCTCTGCCCTTAAGTCAGGGGACCTAAAGTTTTGTCACAGTTACCCTCACTGGGACAAGTGCTTTGTTTTCAAGCCTGACTTCCAGGAGAAAACTACTCTCTTCACAAGCAGCCTGAATATAGCTCCAGAAAATCTTCAGGCACAGTTAGGGTGACCTGGTGATGGGAGTATGCTACCTCCTGGCTGGAGTAAGGAAATCAGCAAAATGGTTTTGAATTAACCTGAAGACTGGTCACAGACTGTAGGCAAGGTGAACCTCTCAGGGTGACCAGAATTTGATGCTCAGGAAGACAGCTAAAAATGGACAGCTTGCAGAACAGCCTCCTGCAAGCACAAGAACATTCTGCCCCTGTATGCAGATGTATCAAGAGATCAGTTTGTCTAAGAATTGTGACAGAGCTACAATGACAAAATGCAATGTTCAGACAGGGTGTGGACGTGGGGAAAAGCTACAGAAGAGATGTAGTAAAGCATTACCTAGGCATCCAACTTACCAGCTGGCTTTGACTTTACTGAGGCAAAAACCAGCTCCATAAGAAAAGGCTTCACAGCCTTAAGTGGAAGGACAACATGTAGGATCTCTGAAACCACTCAGTGCACCACTGTATTATTCTATCTGTGTATCTATTTCATGACTGTACAGTCATATTTTTGAGACTTTTTTTTTTAAATTTAATAAAATAGTTAAAATACAGGGTTTAGGGTCATTCCTTTAGTATCTTGTTAGGGAAGAGTGTCAGGAAAGATGCTCAGCAGTAAAGGACCAGGAGTGCTGGTCAACAGCACATGGCCAAACATGAACCAGTGTGTGACCAGGTGGCCAAAAAGGCCAGTGGCATCCTGGCCACTGGTCTGGCCAGAAATCATGTGGCCAGCAGGACCAGGACAGTGATGGCCCCTCTGTATTCAGCACTGGTGAGGCCACACCTTAAATACTGTGTTTACTTTTGGGCCTTTTACTCCAAGAAAGGCATTGAGATGTTGGAACATGTCCAGAGAAGGGCAACAGAGCTGGTCCAGAGCACACATCTTTTAAAAAGTGGCTAGGGGAGCTGCAGAGGTTTAGCCTGGTGAAAAAGAAGGCTCGAAGGAGACTGTTGCTCTCACTGCTATCTGACAGAAGATTGTAGTGTGGTGGTGATTAATCTTTGCTACCAAGTAAAACATGATAGGACAGAGGAAACAGCCTCAAATTGTGCTAGAGGATGTTTAGATTAAGTGTTGAGAAATATATTTTCACTGAGGTGGGGGCCAGGCATTGAAACAGGCTTCCCATTTAAATGACATGTAGATGTGATGTGGTGTCATAGTTTAATGGTGGACTTGGCACTGCTGGTCTAATGTTGGGACTTAATCTTGATAATCTTAAACGTCTTTTCCAATAAAAATGATTCTATGATTATATGAGTCTCTTCTCTTGCAGATAAATGTTTAGTTAAAATTTTGTTGTTTTGATAAAACCTGTGGATCTCCTGGCTGACAAGGTCTAATCCTTTTTGCCCTGTATTATTAATTCTCCCTTACACTACATGTAACACTTGAGTCTCCTCTGAGCATGTAATTATTTTTTCTAGCTTTTTCTTCAAGAATTGGTGAGAAATATAGGGTAACAAGAAGTCTACATCAGCCTAGCTGTTTCAGAAATTTTGGGCACAGTTCAGAAATTTTCAGTAGGATCATGTTTAACTGATGAAAAGTGAAGTTCACAATCACACAATACTTCTCTGTGAGTTGCTTTTTAGGATTTGGGGCTGTGGAAACTGTATGCCTTTTTAATATGTGAGCACAAACCTACTGTTCTTCTCAGGTATAGTATGCTCGTTTTAAAATTGTTTTTCTTATGCAGCTGAGTTATATTTAAATACACAGTGAATGAACTTCATATTTTAAAAAAGTGTTTGGGTAC
Source organism: Illadopsis cleaveri (assembly GCA_013399915.1). Classification (NCBI taxonomy): domain Eukaryota; kingdom Metazoa; phylum Chordata; class Aves; order Passeriformes; family Timaliidae; genus Illadopsis; species Illadopsis cleaveri. Next base: position 116,271 of record VXBB01002437.1, read on the forward strand.
ATCGCACTGACATTTTAAAACAAACATTTTATAACTGCTGCAGTTATACAGGTAGTATTTATGATTCAGAGAACACAAAAAGAAAGGAACGCTAACATTTCAATGCAGAGAAATTATGTGAATTTAATTTCTTCAAGAAAAAATGGAAAACAGTCTTTTGTCAGTACAATATTTGCTGCTTTTTCTTGTATAGGTAAATTATTAAATACATGATACCAAGCTCTAATGTGGTTTCTGAATATCCTGCGTCTCAATCATTTTCAACATCCTTATCAGTGGAGCTTGATGTCAGGAGAGACAACCGTCACTAAAGTAGATTTGACTAGTATGGAAGAAAGCACATCAAATCTATTACAGTATTTTCAAGAAAAAACATGATCTCAAATAATGACTGAACTAACATAAATGTGAAAAAAATAACCTGAATTAATGAGCATATGTGTGTATAAGATACTTTGTTTGTCCTTTCAAATGTATAAGCTGAAGGAGGGGAGCAAACATAAAACATTGCCTACAGAAGAATTATCTGGATTTGTGACACTCCTTAGAGAACTTTAGACCTGTGAATGTGAATGGATTACCTGGAGAAATGGATATAACATTTCCCTGTGTGACAGATGTAAGTTGGTCATAATATGTCAGAGAAAACCATATTCATCTTCCTCAAAAGACAAGCACTTCCATATCTCAAGTGATAAAAGGCACTTCAAAGCAGACATAAACTTAGAAATAGTCATGACACTTAATCTGTCATAATCTTTTAAGGCTGTATGTAAGAGCAGAGTGGGTGCTGTTTTATATTTATGATTTTACAGCACCATGTGTGGGCAAAAAAATGCAGGATTTTACTTATTCAAAGTCATAGATGAATTTCCCAAATGTTACAGCATGTCTTGCGCATAACATTCATATTAGAGATGAGGTGTCACAATGAAGTAAGTAGCATTCACAAATAGTAAATAAATGGAGAACAATTTGCCAAAATTTTTAGACAATGTCTTTTCCCTCAGCACCATGTCTGAGTTCACTGCTGTTCAGAATTACATGGTGAGCTAATTAGAACATGCTCAGGAAACTCTAAACCTTTTTTACCTGTCTTTTTTGGTTACTTTGCTCTGCTAGGGCAGCTGTTAACAGAAACCTGTGGGTCACTCTTAGGCAAGTGAGAAGTCCCCATTTGAGGCCAGTGCCTGTGGTGGGGCTGTCTGGAGTCAGACTTTACCAAATCTACAGTCTTCAATGCTCAGGTGTGGATGGCAGAAATCTCCCTTAGGCAAAATTTTAGCAGTCCAAGCTGCTGAGTGGTCTGTGGGATAAGCTACCAGAACTAAAGTTTCAGCTGGCCATTACTGGTACGTGACTGCATGAAACATTTCTGGTGATGATATTTTTAGTTGATACATTCCTGTGTTTTCTTACTGATAAATTTCCAGATATCAGTATACGCATTTCCCCCTGCCCTAGCATTGTCATGTCATTTGTAAAAGGATGCTATTTTATGTTGTGTTTTGCTGAATTAGATTTACATTTGTTTGCTTGGACTTACTAGTTGCATATAATATGTGAAACCTCATAGTGGCTGCTGTTAGTCCTCCAAGCACAACTGAAAACATTAGTTCAGAGAATTCATCATTCAGATACTGTTTTTCTGTGCTAGCTCTGTAATAGGCATTTCTTTGAGCCTTAAAGTTCTGTCAAAATAAATCAGACACAGTATACTGAATTTAGGGCTTGGCCAATATTTTTTCCTTAGTATGTGTTGCACGTCGAGTTCTAATCTCATAAAATGGTAAACAAGTGTAGTGGAAGCGAAGCATTTTTTGATTTTCCTATATGTAGATAAATTTTGTGTCCATTGCTGCTGTGGAGTGCTGGAACTATTTTGAGCAGTATTACACAATTGTGCTTTGGATTCACAAGTTTAGACTTTCTAAATTTAACTTAATGGGTTTTACAGTTTCCACTACATATTATATTACTTTTTGCACAAACTTTGTTTTCCTTGCTTAATAAATGACCACATTATGGTNCCTTTCATATACTGAACTCCAGCTGATGTGGATGGAAATTCCACATATGGAGGGTCTGCAGAGTCAAACCTCTTTCTTTTCACATGTTTTCCCCTCTCTTTCAAATATGCAGGAATGCAGGCATTGTACTGGTGTTTTATAATTTTTTTTTTACTATTTCCAGAGTTTACTCCAGACTTCTCAGCAGCAAACACAAAACCTTATCTTCCCACCTCCCCATCCCTCATGGGTAAAGGCAGAATGACTTTTTTCTCAGCCTTAAGTTAGAAAAATTTGACTATCTCATGAGAGATAATCAGCTGAGTGGTTTCTGAAAGAGGGAAGAGGAGGCAGAGAACCAGCCTGGGGGGCAAGGGGCAGTGAAAGGTCAGTGGGTCTATGCCTTACTGTCTTCCTTTTTTTTCCTCCTCTCCACATTCTCCCTCAGCTGCCACTCTGTTACCTTCTCAAACCCCTTAACTCTACTGCATCTGTAAAAAAATTGTTATGAAATCTCTATGACTTGAGACACAGTAAAAGGTGTAAGGAAAGTAGCCATAATAAAAGCCATCTGATTATAAAATATACACTTTAAAAAATATTCTTTTTTCTTTTTTTTTTAGAAGACCAGTGAGATAATCTGTGGAACATTGTCAAAAGGAAAAAATAATACAGAGAGTCTAGTTTTGAACTTTTATTTTGAATGAGCACAAGAGGGTAAAACCTGCAGGCATTGAGAAAAGATGTTCACCTTAAAATCCATATTCAAAAACAAAAATTGAAGTTCTGATTTATAGTGCTGTATTTAACAGTCATAAATCAATACAGTTGATGACTTGCACATCACTGAAGACA
>VXBB01002437.1:121762-133512 GCA_013399915.1 Illadopsis cleaveri
TAGGAAGAAAGTCTTTACTGTGAAGGGGGTGAGGGGCTGGAACAAGTTGCCTGGGGAGCAGTTGTGGATGTACCATCCCCAGAGATGTGCATGGCCAGGTTGGATGGGACTCTGAGCAACCAGGTCTAGTTCTGACCTCCTACAGCAAGGGGGTTGGAACTAGATGNTGCTAAGGCACATGGAGGACAGGGAGGTGATTCAAGACAGCCAGAATGACTTCAGTAAGGGCAGGTCCTGCCTGACCAACCCATAGGCTTTGTGTCATGGAGTGATTACATCAGTGGGCAAGGGAAGAACTACAGATGTCATTTATCTGGACTTCTGTAAAACCTTTGACACAGTCCCCCACAACATCCTTCTCTCTAAATTGGAGCACAATAGATTCAATAGGTCAATAGATTAGGAATTGGTTGGAAAATTGCATCCAGAGGGCAGTGATAATGTCTCAGAGTGCCAATGGACATCAGTGACAAGTGGCCTCTCAGGGTCCATATTTGTACCAAAGCTATTTAACATCTTCATTAATGACATAGAGGGATTGAGTGTGAATTTGAACCCTCAACAAATTTGCTGATGACACTGAGCTGAGTGATGCTGTTGCCACACCTGAAAGACAGGATGACTGCCAGGGAGATCTGAACAAGNGTCTATGACTCCATAACACTATCCATCTGTGTTAAAGCCAAATCTCTACGTTGTGTGCCTTTGCCTTTTGATTTCATTTAGGTTCATTTGAAGGCAAAATCTAGCTTATTTAATATTACAGTATTGATTAGCATTATTTTTGCTAAATGATGAGACTTTCAGTATCTGTCCTGAACATAGTTTGAGGAAGTTTGCTAAAGAAGTTCTTTCACTTCTATTGGTATGACTTCATGTGAGCACCTTGCTTATTTGGTTTTTAAAAGTAAACTGAATTCAAGTACCACCCAGTTGAAGACATATAATTAGAAGTGCTATACTGAGAATCTGACAGTTATTTTTTCCCTGAATACTAAGTTTCATGAACAAAAGTGATTAGCCTATGTTGAAAGGTTAGTAAAGTGGCACATAGTACTTCTTCTCATTGTTATTCTCAGAAGCAATCTTTTAATTAGAAACACAGCTATTGACCTAACAATGCATGAGAGGCATGTTAATAAATACCAGAGCACCATGTGACATTTGTGTTGCTCAGTGCTGCTTAGAAAGCAGCATCTGTGTGAAACACAGACTACTCTGAGCATTGAAAATTGCCATTGAAACTTGCATGCCTTCAGTGTTCCCTCAGAGAAGGGGACATGCATCATTTTCAGGGTGCTTCACCACCTCCCCTGGATTCTTGAATTCTTTGAGAAAGGACAAGGATGGGAGAAGAGAGCTCATTAAAGAGCCCATTATATCAATTTTACTCTCCATTTTGGAACTTGAACAACTTTGCTGTTTTCACCTGGGGAAACAAATATGCTACCCTTATAGAGAACGCCACCCAGGCTAGCACAGCAGCTTGCTACTCATCTCAAGCAGCTGGGAGTAAATATCCCAGCTGAATAAAATTAAATTATTATAGCTATTTTCACATTCCTGTGGTGGGGATACTTTCTTCTACTGCTTGTTGTCTTTCAGCTCTCTAATCTGGAAAAGATCTGATTTTCACTTTGTGATTACTCTGGCCCTTTCTGGGGTGCCTAGGGGGCATTTTGGGAGGGTGGTGAACCTTAACTGCTAGCATACCTGGGGGTGCTCCCTTTTGGACAAGTGAATTTTTCTTTCTGTACAATAGAATTTTGGGGGTTCATTCTTGGCTGGTCTTGGTAGTTTTTCTGCCCTACATCCACTCCAAGTTGCTTCTGATACTGCTGCTATGCCATGTCTGAACTGTTAGGCATAGCCTAAAAGAGGCTACAGAACTACTGGCCTCTCCTCAGCTGTCAGCTGTTAATCTGAGTACTAAGCCAGTCTCTCACCATCATCAGATTCTTGCACTTTCCTCTGCCATACACTTCATATACCTACACTTGCATGCTGGCATGCAGAAGTGCAGGATTAATGCTTGACTGGCTTGTAGTGGACTGTCTTGAGACCATTTTGGGAATGAGTATAAGACAAACTGTAATGACTTTATCTTTCAAAATTTATACAAATAAACTACTCCTTAAAAACCAGTGATCATGCCTAAAAGTGTGACCAATGTGTATGACAGGGAGCATGCAATAACATTTTAGGGAGTTAGTTTCAACAATAATTTCTACATTACATGCAACAAATACTGTAAAAACTATGAAAGCAATCACCATAATGACTCCTTGCCACAACTGCCCCATTCTCTGGGCCCCTCACTGTCAATGAGGTATGCGGTTTCTTGCAGGCACACATTAAATATTCTGTCTGGGTTTAAACTGTTATGCCCACAGAGTTTAATAGGCAGGCTTGATGGCACTAAAAATACTCATGATTTGGTTTGCAGATTACTAGTTGTTGTGGTTGTAAATCTGTTGTCATGCAAATGCCTAGATGATCCTGTTTATGAAGACAGCTCCTTTTTCATTTTCTCTGGGGCTGTATTTCAAAGATGAGACATTCTTCCCAAAGAAGCTTATAAATGGACATGCTTACCAGGAATATAGAAAGCACATAAAGTCTGATCCTAATGCTGCTCAGTGGGTTTTCAGAAGAACTCAGTTATTTCCTATACAGGCTTTTAGGCAGACTGGTCAGGTCAATGTGAAAAGCAAACTGTGCAAACACAGGCCACCACCCCTTGACAAATCCACTTTTTGTGAAAGTGCTCCAATGAATATATATTTGCAAACCCTCTGAGTCGGAAAAAACACATGTTATGGACTACTTATATGCCTTATATCTTTGGATTAGAACCTTTAGGGGGAAAATTACTTAGGACCTTCTTGGGAAATATGTCTTTCTGTGTTCCCTGAAACAGTATTGACTGCTCCAGTCATGATACAGGAAGGAGCAGGATAAATCACAGCCACTGATGACACACACACACATTGAGGGAGCATGTATTGATGCGTTTTCAAAAATCATGAGAAGTTTTTAGTTACACAAGACACATCAAAAGTCTTGTGATGTAGAAGCCAGTAACTGTGTGTCTAGTGCTGGAAAATCTGGCACTATTTATTCCAAGATGCATTTTTCCCTGGTTGCCAGCTACATGCAACTGAATCCTCTCTGTAATGCTCTACCTCCTGTGCTGTCTTCATGAGATTAAGAGCAGGTCAGTCAAAATTACCCAAACTGCTGTTTTTAGTTGATTATCCTTGACATACTCTTATGTCTTGTTCTTAGAATCAAAAAATGATTCCCTGAAATGCAATCAACCAATGTTCCTGAACCGCAGATTCATTTAGAACTACTGCTTGAAAAATGGTCATTGTAATGGAAACAGAAAGAAATTTTTAAGAGATGGGAAATCAAAGTATCAAAACTTTATACAAAATATTATTAGGAATCCAAATATATACTGTTTACTTAAACTTATAATTATTTCTCCCCTAATGAATCTTCACTCAAATTGCCAATAGCCTTGAACAACGTGCAAGATTTTTTTTGCTGTGGAGTGCAGTAGTATATAAACTGGAGAAATGGCAAGCTCTCTGGTGTGCAGTGCAGCCCAGTGTTTTGTGGAACAGTGGCAGTACAGTCCACATGTTACATGGTGATGCCATAGTAAAACATTCATACTCAGTGCTCCCCAGAAGAATAAAAGAAAACATACAATGAGAGGAAGAAAAATAAAGCTGGAAAAGGATGTCTTTTTCCTCAAGTACTGAAACTCAGCTGCAGAGTTTGACTCTGCCCTTAGCAACACCCACTCCATTCTTACTGGAATCACTAGGCTGTTTGTCAGGTCAGAGTGAACTACTATTTTTTATTATGTGGTACAGAGTTCATTTTAAACTCTTTTTAAAATATTAAATGCATAAAGGAGCCTGAAGCCAGCCCTGTCTCTCACAATTTAAGTGGTAGGTCTACTGCTATGTTCTTAACTCAGGAGACTGATATAAAAACACAAGGCTGAGAAAATTCAAACCAGTAATGTAACTAGTGCTTTATAAAATGCTAAAATGCTATCCTTGGAATTCCTAAAGGAAGCTCTGGGTGCCCCTTAACAAAATGAGGGAAGAGGGCTCAAAACATCTTCACGTTACACACACATAAAATTAACTAGTTTTATTTTATCCCACCATATCCAATCACTATAGAGGATGGAATAGTAGATTTTACCTTCTTGGGCATCAAATAGCAGGTAATCAAAGTTTTTTAGTTAAAGTAGCCCTGCACAGCATTTCTTCAAACTCAAAGCTCATGACATGTGAGCACACACTTAGAAGAATTTTCTTTATTTACCACTAAGTCAGTTAGGCAGAGAGTGGTTTGGTGATCACTGGCCAGGATTTCAATAAACTAGAGAACTTTCATATAATTATCCATACCATGCCCCTCACTTGTCTGTATCTCATATTCTTACATCTGAATGTGGAAAATAAAAGATGCTTTTGAATAACGTGGTGGTAACTATGCTAGTGGATAGACATAAATTGCAAAACCTCCGTTTACTCTCACTTACACTGAAGAAACTGGCTAATGTTGTAGTTAATTAGACACATGGCACAGTGATGCTGACATGTGCACTCTATTCACCAGACACGCCTTATTTGTCTGTGGCAACTTTGTCACAGAGGTGAATGTCTCTTTGGAAGGGCTGCCCTACTGTGAGCATTACTGGGACAGTAGGATTAATGGTATAAAGCTCGCTTCCCTACCTGCATTTTAAAGACTCCAAGCAAAGACTGCCTGTCGGTCAGTGGAAACAAGGCTCTGTTGGACAGAAAGGCCTTAGAAATGTAAAGTCTAATGATTAGAGATGGCACTGAAAAAAGTCTATCTAAGACATGTAAAACTCCTGGTGCTACAGCCTCTCCTGCTATGTGATACTACAAAACTATAAATCATTAACTTTACCCATTGCTGTTGTACAGCATTTTTGAGCAGTTTTCCTCTGCCCATCAGGTAAGAGGTTTTTAATTGGCGTATCTATTTCCACCTACATGTAGATTTTAGAAAGCTGAGCCGTTGGTGCATTTCATACAGATAAGGAAATCTGTATTATAATAAACTCTATTAAGCATAAATTGTATAGCTCTGCCAATATGAAAACTCTTATTTAACCTCTAGCTTATTCCACTCTACCTGCACTAGTTTTTGAATTGTTGATGGCATCATAGGAAGTTACTGACAAGCTGACAGTATTCTACAATGCAGTGAATGTCATTTTCTCTCTCCATGTAGTGAAGATCTGTGCTCATAAATGTTAAAACATTACAAAGAAAGAAACCAAACTGCTGTCTCAGTTCACAAAGATACAATGTAGACCAACAATACAAACATGCTGATTTTGCATTATCTTTTACTCTGAATTTTGACAGAAGAACAAGACAATATACTTGCTCAAAGTCAGGAGGGAAGTGAGGAGAAGGAAGAAGTAATATGTAGCAGGGAAATGTAAATCTTAACATATAAATAATGAACTAAAACCACAGTAAGCAATTAGGATTGCTCAGGTAATCGCCTCCATAGGCTTTCATGATTTAGATACAATTCTCTCTTATTATATCAAAAGCTTTTTTTTTTTTTTTTTCAGAACAAAGGCTTTCAATCAGTAGCCCTCTTATACTTTCACTTCACAAAGACACAGTACAGCACAAAAATATATATCTTCAATGATGTTGTGCAGGTCAATAGAATTACAAACCTAAGTGGTCAGAAAAACTGTTAATGTCGAAGACATATAAAAGCAAATTTTATAAATTAGGATTCAAATAAGAGAAAGAAGGTTAAAACAAAACTGCATTAGGATAACCCCATGAAAGTGTTTTTAAGGTAAATATTGGAGAGATTATGCATTGTATCACAAAGGAATAGCTTTTGAAAATAAGGATGCATGAAATACAATACCCATTTTAGTGGATAAAATAAATGAAATAAAACAAATGGCATCTAGTTGCAAACTATAATGATTTCTCCAAGAGGTTTTTTTAAAAGATATATATGAAGATACCTTTGTTATAGCTATGACTTCAGGCGAGATAGAAGATGTTACAAAAATAAAGGCCAGTCTGTCATAGACTGTCAAATGAGGTAGCTAAAAAAATACTGCAAAAAGATCTCAAATAATTTGTCACATACAAAGATCATGGGACTTTAAGCTTCTCTTGCACAGATAAAGGAAGTCTCTTCATTGTCTTACATTTCTTATAATTATTTTGATTAAAGCATGCATGATGCAATAAGAAACCTGAAAAGGATAGATCCTCATGAGAATTCATCTGGTAAATGGACTTTGTGGTTAAAGCTCTGAATTACAGAATATTCAGAACTCAGTCTTATCTGCTTTTCCCATGTAAAAACATTGGCACAACAGGCTTTGATAGACTGGGTGTGTAAATAAATGATGGTTCTTAATAATCTAGTCTGAAGTTCAGTTAGACATCAATTGTTCTCTGATATGCTGGCGAAGTTATTATAAATCAAAGTGCTACAGAACTAGAGCATTTGACTTCTGACTTTGAGTAACCCCAGCCACAAAAGTCCTATTTGCTCATCCATGCAGCATTATCTGCTGTTCTCTCAGCATGTCCTTTAATGTATTTTGATAATATATATTGATCAGTTTGGTGAAAATTGACAGATAAAAAGTTCTTGTATGACCAAAGGACTTAGTCTTCCATGACTAAAACTGGTGATGATTATTATTGCAAATACTCCATCCATTGGTCAGAAGTTTGTGTCTACTGCAGCAGTTGATTTGACTGAAAATCACATCTTTCTCAGAGGGAAGGTTCAATTCTCTTAGCCTAGAGGGTTTTCCTCAGTTCCTTGGTATTTGCATACTTAGTGCCCTGATCATCTTATTCTTCTGCAGAATATGAATTTTGAAATTCATATTCTATGAGCACACATTACATGATTATTACATGATAAAACAAATTATTATGCAGACTAACTATCATAAAAATTAGGATTTTACTTCAATTTTCACCTATTTTGGTTTGTAAAAGACCCTACTGAGCTCCTTTACATTATTCCTGATTTCTTCCTTGAATAAGAGAAGTATTAAGCTCCTTAAAATTCTATCATCTACTCCCCTGCCTGGTTCAGTACAAGCTGATAACTCAGATAAAATCTACCAGCCATAATCATTCTTTAAATGTTTTTTAAAAGTTTTTCTGGGATTTTTCAGTCCACATATGGATTTGAATTTTGAGTTGCCAACTGTCATCAAGTCAAACTAGGTTACCAGATCCTACCAGTTGTAAACCGAAGAAATAAAAACTATTTCATTTTTCACCTGTTTCTCTGATAGTGAGAATATTTTCTGCCTCACTTGAAAAGAAAACCCTATCTGTCTTGTTTCAGTGTTTCCTGTATTTCTACCATTTTGCAACTGTTTAATCCATCAAGTAGAAACTGCTGCTCTTTGCATAGTGAGCTGCAGTGCTGAGAAATTTAACATGGAACACAATAGCCTCCTAGTTATTAACATTATAATCTCTTCCAGTATTTTATGTTGCTTAAAAAGACATTTTTGTTACAACATAATAGTACATTCATGGTCACAATTGTATACAGGTAGGAGTTGTTCTCTTTCCTCAAATATTTGCAAGAAACATAAACAAAAAACATATGTTTCAAATATTTCACTAAGTACCTTTTTTCCATTCCTGCGTGTATGCTGCAGCCATTTGAGTACTCTGCTGTTTCAAAATCCTACCATTTACTCTCATGATTTATAAAAGTCTTCATCTTTCTATATTTTAAATTGTGTTTTGTGCCCTAACCTGAAGATTTTTTTTTCCTGAACACTGACCCTCGTATCTGCTCCATCTCTGTAACTGTCACAAGAACAATTCCAGCTTTCAAATGTCTCATTAGGTGTCTTTGTGCTATAATCCTTGCTGTTTGTCTGCATTGCTAATCATTTTATTAATTTAGTCAACTTGGGGGTAAGCAGTCTGTGCCTTTTGCTTACAAAACCACATTGTGACTGAGTGGGTGTTCCATCCATAGGGTGTATTCACTATTGTTTTGATATTCAAAATCCTCTCACTAAGAAAGAAAGATTTCTCCAATGTTCAAATATCTTGCTAGCTCGACATTTCAAAGTGTGCTTTTGCTTTCCTGGCGTTTTCATTAATTGCTAGCACAAGAGATGGGCCAAAACCCAAAGACTTTGAATCCAACTTCTCTCCTTCCTCCACACCTCCTTTTGTGGAAACTTTGGAAAGCTGAATCCAGACACAGAGCTGGCAAATTGGCCAAATCCCACCTCCACCTTAGGGGTTTTCCGAATCCTGATCCAAAATGTACTTCCTAATCCTATTTTTTGTCTCATTTATTTGTAAGATTCTTAAAACTTGCATATTCTTTCTTTCATTATATTTTGGCAGTTTCACATGATTTGTTTTGAGTTCACTCATGATGTTCTATGCCTGCTTATAGAATCTCAGTCCTGATAAGAAGAAAATAGAAATGTAATTGAATCCGATTTGCATTACAAAAAGAAGCCATATAAATAATTACCTGTGTTTCACTTCCATAGAAGGAAAAATGAGACAAGACAAAAGCCTTCTAAATTAGAGATCCAAAGATGTTGAAAATCCTATGAGGTTTTTTTGTTTGATTTGGGTTTAGTTTTATCAGTAAAGAAATTTATAACTCATACATACTCAACTGACTTCTAGATACAAAAAATAGAAACTCTGCTTTTTCAGTATTCAAAAGCAATATCATTGGCCCCAAGTGTTGCTGTGTAATCTCTCTAAAATTACAGGCTTGATAGTTTGAATAATGAGACTTCTCATAAATTACATGCAACCTGTTTGTATCTTCTGTCAGTATCTGTTTTCTGATTAATTTTTGAAAATAGTGTGCCTAGGAATTTTCATGAAAAAAAAAACTTACATATTGACTTGACATCTGAAGTCATACCTATGATTTAAAAACACAACAATGACTATAAACTCTTCATGGGCTATCAAGAGTTATAGAACAAGTCTCTTGCTTGAAGTTCATTGCAAGATCTGGATGTTCTCTAAGGTAATGGAAATGCTCTGCAATTAATGTCCCTTTACCATACATATTTAAATGAGATTTACTTTCATGTGATTCCTCATGGAACTTAAGCACCATCTGGGTCCATATAGCTTAGGCTGCTAGTTTGCAACTTCAGAAATGCACAATTCTGTCCTCTGTTAGTGCCTTCGTGTAAAATCATGGATAAATTACTTATTCGCACTTAATCTTACTGTATTTACAGTGCCCTGTTTGTAAAACAGAAACTTATTCTTTTCTGTGTTTTGTGGGCTGCTCAAAGAGCAGGGCAAGTTAAGTTGTAGAGCAAGCTGAGATACAGCACTGGCTGGGAGGCAAAAGAAGCGGAAAGAATGGAAATAAATAAGGCTTCTTGAAAAAGCTTCTGAAAGTAGACTTCAAAAGGAGCATACAGCAGCACAACAATACAGGAAACTGTCTTGTATGAAGAAATAAACCTGAGAGAGAAATTATATTGGAAGAAGTGGTTGTCTTTCTCACCTGGAATAATCTGTCAAAACTGGAAGAGGAAGTAATTTTGCATCTGTCTCCTGTTGCAGAATTTCCCTTTTTTTTTGTTGTAATTTAGGTTCTCAAGCATGTCAGTTCAAGCTGTTTGGCTCATCCACTAAACTGCCACATCCTTACAATGAAAAAATGTGAACATGATGTTAAATTGTTGTGAGAAACCCTGCAGGAGTCTATAACCATTTAGGCATTTTGGCAAACTTTTTGTTTAGGTTTTACTGCTGCCAAAGGTCTAGATCTATTATTGAAATACAATAGATATCATAATTCATAAGGTAAAGGGTAACAAACTAGCAAGGAAGAGGGGAGTTCTCTATAGCTCATGACTTCATTAAGTGGAGTTAAATTTCAAGAAAGTAGCATTCCCTATTTAGAAATTTGCTCCAACTTTTTCCATAATTCCCATGGAGGAAGCAACTGTTTCAATATTGCAAGCTCAAAATGTTTTGTGTCGAAGCATCTCATCAGTCTGATATCTGTTCAGCCAAACAAAATGAATTAAGCAATATTACATGTCATGCCTTTCTTGAGACCTTGCCTCACATTGGATGTGAGTGTTAAACACAGCGAGATCACAGCTCACCTGTTCCAAAGTGACATCCTTTCACTTCAGTGCTCATGGCAACCAGTAAAGGTAGTGAAGTCTTGTAAGAAGCAAAGACCTGATGAGTCTGAAGGCTGAACTATGGATCTATTTCCTTGCTAGGTGTGAATAAGGAATTTCCTACTGCTCAGAGCTATATTGTTCCTCCTATCATAATTTTGAGTCTTGTCTCAAGCTGGAGGTCTAGGTAAAGGTTTGCATGCATCCACACCTTACCCTTTGAGGAAAGTGCTTTCATAATCTCACATAATGTATATCTAAATGAGCTGTACCTAGACACTCCAGAATGTTACATTCCTTATAACCTTCATTCTTTCACAGTTTCTTTCACAGCCCTTGGAAGGCACAGAGAGACACACACATAAGTGCAAATCCTTTCTGTATCTCCTTATAAAGCACTGGCTCCCTCCCACTTCTCACTTTCCATATTTGCACAAGCTTCCAGGTTCCCAGAAATCAATCCAGGCTTGCAAGGGAAAAAAAAAATAATCTAAGAACAACTGCTAACTGAAAAAGTAGGAAAAAAAAATCTGGTTGCCACTGACTGTATGGCAAAAAAGAGTTCCAGCTACCAGAAAGAGACAGGTGTCTTCTGAGTGACAATGGTAACATATTCTCACCAGGGAGATCAGCTCCAAAGCTGAGTTCACTCTTTCCTGCTGTAAAGTATATTGATGTTACCAGTTTTTCTCTGCCTGCACGTGTGTTTTTCAAATGAAGTATTGTTAAATCTGCAAAGCTTAAAATACTGCTTCAGACACCTGCCTTGGCTTCTACTTCCATTCCATATAATCTGTAATAGGTAGAGTACAGCATTGATAACCAATTCTGTTTCTCTCAAGCAGATGCAAACAGATTTAATTTAACACCTGTTAGAAGTGAAGGAAAACTGGAATGAATAACCACTTCAGAAAGTGGAAGGAATAATTTTCAGAACACAGAGTAGTGTGTAAATATACAATACACAGTGTATTTGTGCACTCTCCCTTGAGATGGTGACGGGCATATATTTGCAAAGTCAGGGCTTGGAGGTGACACATTTGCATATGTATACTAAGAAAATGATGTTAAATTCAATCTAGATTCACCAGGGCTTGGAGGTGATATATTTGCATATGTATACTAAAAAGGTGATGCTAAATTCAATCCTAGATTCATCAATCTCCAGTACTAGTTTTTGCAAATGATTTTGAGTGTCTCAGGACTTCATCTGTAGCATTAGGATTTTGCTAAAAACAACCTCTATCTTAGTGGGGAAACAACAGTGTTGGGCACATCAGGCACCATCCACATTGTCTAACATATGCCTCAAAGTTTCAGCTATTATTTCTGCTGCAGATAGCAGTCTTTTATTGCTCTGAATTCTTGTATTCACTTGGAGTATATGGCAGAGAAAATCTAGATGTGAGTGGAGCCTGAGTTTTTGCACTCTTCAGGCAACGTTACTTTGTTTAGAGCATATTTTCCTTTGTAGCGTAGGCTTTATTTTTTTATTTACATGCATCCAAAGAAGAAATATCACACT
>VXBB01002437.1:133905-150647 GCA_013399915.1 Illadopsis cleaveri
ATTGGGCATGACTGCTCATTAAAGTTATATGCAAGAATTTGAGTAGACTTTTCCCTTGGACTTGATTCATGTGAGTTTCCATTCCCTGAATTTCACTTTGATTTCTAGGTTCAACTATGTGCAGAAAACTGAAAGCCAAACTGTTGGAAGAATGATATTTATGTGGTTTCATGAAAAAATTACACAGTTTGCGTGAGTTCGTTGTGAAAACAAAATTCAAGCTGCATTTTAGACTCTGGTCTAAATTTTAAATGTGCAACGAAGTATCAATCCTGGTGAATTTCATACTTATTGCAATGCTATTATGAATATTGGACTCCTGTGCCAGTGATTAAATTCATATCTTGGATAAACAAAGCTCTTTAAACTTAAGTCACCTTTTCAACATAACTGAACAGCAGACCACATAATTTTGTGGCATTACTGTGAGACATTCAACTCACTACAAGAAAATAGTTGAAGTTCTGGAGCAGATCCAAAAAAGAACAAGGGAGTTGGTGGAGAGTCTGGAGCACAAGTCCTGTGAAGAATGGCTGAGGTAGCTGGGGTTCTTTAGCCTTGAGAAAAGGAGACTGAGAGGACATCTTATCACTCTCTAAAACTTTGGAGTGGTAGTTGATTACTTCTCCCAAGAAAAAAGTGGTAGGAGAAGAAGAAACAAGCTCAAGCTGAAACAGCAGATATTTAGATTGGATATTGGGAACTGAGGTGGTTGTCAGGTGGTTGTGCAGGGAAGTGGTTGAGTCACCATCCCTGGAGGTATTTAAAAGATATGTAGATGTGATGCTTAGGGGCATGGATTATTGGTGGACTTGGCAGTGTTAAAGTAGCATTTGGACTTTGTGATCACAAAAGTTTTATCCAACCTAATGAGTCTATGATTTTGTTGTAAAATAAACCTCTGTCTCCCATCATCATTCTTCATGCAACATTCCCATCAGCTGCAATGGAGTTTCATGATCAGAATACTGGCAGAATACATTGAATACAAATATAGTTCCAAAAATATTACTCCATCTTAGATGACACAGTTGTCTGTTGAGCCTTCTGTACTGATAAAAAGAATATCCAATACTTCCTTTTAAAAAAGGCGCATTTTCCAAATTTGAACAAGGAATACCCAAAATGAAGCATTCAGAAATGGGTTTATGTAATGTTAGTGCAACATCTCAAGTTGAAAGTCAGACTAAGAGAAAGAAAGAGGAAAAAAAACCCAAACTACGCAACAAAAAACCTCAAACACATGGTTATGAAAACATCTTTGTCAGTTGCTCCATCCATTGTAAGTCATGTAATCATAATTGCAACAGTTTTTCTCTTAAAAACAAAGCAGTCATGATTCATCTATTCAATATTACAAATCTTGCTGTTTACATTTAAAAGTTTTGTCTTCAGATTTTCACTTACAAGAATTCCAGAAACTACTGTAAGTACTTCTCCAATGACATTAGTCTTGTAGAAAAGGAAAACAGTATGGTGGAAAACATACAACAGTAGCTAGGAGATGTATGGACAAAATCCTTTTGTGCAACTCTTGGTGCATGTGTTGACACTGCTGGTGAAGCAAAAGATATGAGGTTGTTACTTTGCGGGGATAATGGTGTTATTTGTAAAAAATATGCTATATTTTTAGTAGACTTATATGTTTAGTTTCCTGACTTTTCAAGAGCACTAGAAGAAGTAATAATTCCTCCGTTGATGTCATCCTATGGTCACTTCCTCACTTCTGATGGCGCAAAGTGGTCCATCTCTCCCCTTTCCTCCATGAAAAAGTCACTGAAGTTGCTGTAGAGATACATAAAGATGTACTAGAGGAATCTTAGAACCTGTTTCAGGCCTTTTCTCATCTCTGCTTTGTTCAGTCCTGCTAATGTGCTATGCTAATGCATTTTCCATCATAGCCTCTTCCTACTGAGCCTTTTCAGTGTTTCTGGCCCCGCTTCCTTGCCTGCCAAGTGCAAAGGTACCCAACCAAATGACTGCTGGGCAGTGAAGGCTGACATCTGTTTCTCCCAGTGTTTCTAATTACTTTAATTTCTTATTTTAAATTTCTTCTTCAACTTCATTTCCTAAAGCTCATCTCCATCTAGTTGATATCTTTTCTATTTTGGCCTTCAGATGTCTTCAGTGTTTATGTTTCTGTTCCTGTTACACAAAGCCAGACTCTTCTATCCTGTCTGACTTTTCAACATCTGTGTCTCTTTTTTACTTTTCCGCTTGGTTCCTTTTCTTTTACAAAGTCTGTATCACTCTCCATCTGTTCATCCAGGTTTTCCTCCAGGCTGGTTTTAATTTCTACTGATGTGCAGTTCTCTTGAATGGTCTGTGGTCTACCCTTGCTCCTTTTCCCTTTCTGTCCCCAGTCCTAGCCCTTGGCAGAGTTTCCTTTCCCTTTGCTAGCTTCTGACTTGAGTAGCTTTTAAGATTTATGGCTAACATACTGTTCTCCACCCCTAACACACATGCACCTTGCTTTTCTCTGCTGTCACAGCTTGCTGATGTACCAGAATCACGACTTTACTGGGCTTTCTATGTGCCCGTTGAACATGATGTGCCCTGCAGCACCAAAATGTTGCAAGTGCAAGGCATCCAGCTCAGCCCTATGTGGGAGAATACCTACTGCTTTTAGAAAGTTCCTAGATCCAGTTTGCAATTTCTCCTTCAGAAAATAAAATAAACAGACGATTTAAAAAAAAAAATAAATTAAAAAATGCTAGAGAATTCAAGCGATGCAGGAGCATAGGCAGGCAAACTGAATTAACTCTGAACAGAGTGAGAGCAGTTATTTGAAAGTCCTATCTGTCAAATGAATACTTAAAAGGCAGAGTTCCCACCTTTCCTGAGATATGTGAGTTTTTGCCTTTCTGTACAAAATTCTTCCTCCAGTAATCTCACTCTCCTTCCAGTGCAGAACAGGTTAGGTTTTAAATTTCCCCAAAGCAGAAAAATGTAGTTACAGAAAGACTGTCACTCAGTCCTGTTACAAATACTTTTGTTTTACAATTTTAATGTGGAGTCAGACCTCTTTATTGCTGAGCAAACGGTGTAAAAGAGAGCACTTTTCTGTGAAGAATACAAGACTTTAGCAAACTATGCATTCTCCCTGGAGAATGTAAGCATTTTCCAATTGGTGCTTTTTATGGCATACGTTATGTATTGACATAGATTAAGTTTCACTCCTGTCTGGAACAATGCACACTCAGGAGAGCTACTGACCTAGCAATAAGCGTGAACAGCTCGTGGCAAGCGGTGAAGCAGAGCTCCGGGAGCTGCAGGCAGAGCACTCCGTTCAGCTGTGCCATTCTGCCTCTCTCCTCCTACTACTCCTCCTTTCCCGCTCTCTTTTTCCTTCCCCTCTGTCTTTAGCTGCTACGCTTTCCCCAGACCTCTTGGCTTTGTTGTGCTGCACGTCTGAATAGCTGGAGGGGGATTGGCTAAACGCCGGCTCAGGGAGCGCTTCCCCGCGGCTCACGCCAACCCACCCACCCACGCCTGGGTCAGGAAACGTGAGTGGGGCTGACGGAGGCGGAGAAGCAGGGCTGAAGGTTTGCACCAGCGCTGGATGTGACAGCAGGCAGCCGAGCTCTTCGCAGCTTGAGCGTGTCCGACCCCAGGTCCGGCACCGACCCGACAATGGAGTGCTGCCGCTGGACAACCGCTGGCACCCTGCTTCTAGCTTCCCTCATCCTGGTAAATGCCCTTTCTTTCCTAAAATATGGACCGCCTGTAGCTGATACTGTGTCTGTGTGCATATATGAGGGTGGGTATGTTTTTAATCTCTTAAGATGATCGCAGCTGGAGAACATTTGTTTTGAACAAGTCATGGAAGTCTTATCCTCTCTGCAACACTGCAGATTTGGAGCCTTGATATTGTGGGTTGCTGCAGGTAGAACCAAGTTGATGTTGGCATCAGCTTTCTAAACTCGGAGAGCAATGACCTGTGAATGTTGATTTAACTGTCTGGGATTTAGAGAGGAGCTGTTTCACTGATGTTTAAATCAAACTGTATTACACTGTAATGTTCCTGGAATTTTCTTCCTTATAAAAAAGAAAATAAAAATATGTTTCAGTTTTGCACATGCAGAGAAAAGAGGTACAGCATGTGCAGAACTTTTTCCTGAAACCAGCTTAAATGAGCTCTCATTTTTTCTGTACTTCATTACAGTCAAGTTTATACCAACCTTTGAAAGATACATTCTGTTATATCTGGTATACTGCAGGGCAGTAAATTTGATCATTGCTATATTATTTTCTTGCATACTTCCCTTGTTTATCCTGATAGGATGCTTACAGCTGAGAGATGTACCTGTGTTGTTTGATTGACATTACATGTTCCATTTTGACTCATACTTAATTTTATAAGTGGTATGTTGGCAATCAGAAAATCTGCAGAAAGGATATTAATATACATACACCTTTGATACCAGAGTCATATTGGCGTATGTGTTGCCCTTTTCTTAGGATTTGATTGAATGTAGGAGTTCAAACAGCAGAACACCATTAAGAAACACATTAATTTTATAGCAGTTTCCATCTTCTTATTTATCTGTGTCAACCAATCTATACTAATCACAGTAAACTAATCTTAACACAATTTTTAGTAGCCACATGGATACCTAAATGTTAGGATAACCCTGTTCAAAATGCTTATTTTAAATGATGACATTATTATTTAAAAAAAAAAAAAAAAAAAAGGCGTTTTTGATATTGAGTCACTAAATACTATTTGAGTACTAGAAATAAGAATGCTGTCTGGACTGATCTAAAAGTCTTACTTTGTTTAAAGGTCTATTTTCTATTTATAATACTGAATTCACACAAAACGGCCTAAAGTCAGCATAGACACCCTTCCATTTATGAAAATGAGATGTTTACAACCTGATGACTGTAATAAGTCAGTAATGACTGAGACAATCCTGCAGGACTAATTTAAGGAAGATTAACAGGAGATATGACTCAAAAAGAGTGTGTAAAGACTGTGGGATTTGGCCCCATGTTAAGCTCGTACTCATAATATTTGTACATCACTCTGCTGCTTGTGAATTAAGTTCTCAGTCTCTGATTCATGAAAATAAATATTGCATTCTGCTGCCAACTATTATGCATTATATTCCACATTATACTAGTTTTCATTTGTATGACTTACCCTGCCTCAAGAGATTTCCCCCCACCTCCTACCAAATCTCTTTGTACCTTAAGAATAGTGATGTGAAGCAAGCTTAACTTTCTTTTTTTGAATCAGACCATTCTTTTGCTCCTTCCATAGTCAGGAAAATCTCTCACTTGCTTTCAGCAGGAGATTAGGTAAACATTCCATTATTTGACTTCCAGCTTGGCTAGAGATAGGGATATCTTGGTATACTCATTCCTACTGTAGTTTATTGCAGCATGAGTTCACCAAAGGCATGGTAGAAAGCTCAGAGATGTTTTTTGAGAAAAAAACCAGTAAGTCAGTAAATCAGGCTGTGACATGGTAGTTAGCATCCTAGATGTTAAACTTTAGCCAGGTAGATAGAATGAGTTTGCAATCTGTGAAAATCAACATTTGGATTTATGTGTATCACCTTGTATCTCTTCTAAAGGCCTTATCTTTCCCACAATAACCAAAACCAGCAGCTTCTTGTTGTGTGGCATTCTAGTAATATCAGCAAATGTTCACAGTTGTAAGCACTAAGGTTACTCAAATGCTTACAGGATCAGTCTTAGAATAATCTATCATGTTTCTACATTTTCAATAAGACACAGTAGAGCTAAGTAACATCTAAATTCTTTGTTCAGCATCCTCACCTCAAGAAGGAGGTTGCACAGCCCAGGCACATGTACAGCCTATGTCCATGTGATGCTAAAGCAATCAAGCCATACCAGCCTCACAGGCTGTGAGAAGCCCACAGGCAGCAACAGCAAAAACCTCTCCTCTTTCTCTCGCTAGCAGCTGCCTCTAGTGCTGTAGCAGTGAGCGCAGCTCACTACTCCATTGGAGTTCTTAGCCTTCTTCAGATGAAATAGTATTCATTTTTAGTTGAGTGGTGCTTGAGTAAGGTCGCTGGGGGTCCCTAGTGTATTTTGTTAACTGTCCTAAAACTTGCTCCATACTCAAAGAACCAGTTTCTCTAGCATTCATGTGGACTAAGTATTTTCATGGCTACTCTTGAGAATCTGAGCCATGACACTAAGGTGCTTGTCTTGAATAAGTAGTATGAAAAAGTAGTTTCTCTTTCCAGAGAAAGACCAGATATTTGTATAATTTTGCTTTGGAAAATTGCTCCATGAACTTATGCATGCTAAGGAAGTACTATTTTTAAGAGCAACAAAAGGAATCAGTCTTTTTTTCCCAGAAATTTTCCTTTCTGTTAGTTTAAAAATAAAAGCCTAGCACAAGAAAATCACCGTTGTCTAACTCAAAGGAATGTGGCCAAAACCATAACCAGCCGTGAGCTCAGCTGAGCTAGAAGTCAAATCATGTCATGTCAGAAGGACATTTAAACACATTTGCATTTGTGATTTGCAGCTTTTCAGCAGCTTTTTTATCTCTCTTTGTTGCTGTTGTGATACTTACAGAAGTAATACTAGGGACTGTAATAAAGTACATGTGTTTTTCTGCAGGATTTCTTTCTTTTGATGTGCTAATTTGTACATGGAAAATAGTCAAATACAATAGTCCATTCCTTCCAGGCTCTTTGGCATTACACTCCCCTATTATCTAACTGGGTCTCTCTTGGATGACCACAAGAGCAATTAGCCGGTGAAATGAATATGTTTCTTGTTTACATCTGAATGTATAAAGCTTGATGGTTTTTCCTTTCATGTGTAGATAGGTCTACCGACTGCTGTGTCTGCTCATCTGTCTCTACAATTGTAGGTATATTAAAAGGGTTTTTTCCAGTATTAGATCCAAAGAACACAAATATATTTTCATGCAGGATCACGTATACACACAGTCTAGCATTTGCTCACATCAGTTGGGTGAGGATGAACTGAAATGCTGAGTTCAGCTGTACAAAGCTGAGGTTTATTCATGTTACAAAGTAAAAATATCTCACCATTGTGGTTTGTGACCCATGCTGCTGTACTTCAGATATCTGATGTCTATAAAACAAAACCATTTCTCATAGGAAGGACTAGATGTAACTAAGTATGTATGATTATAATTTCTTCTGACATTACTCTAGGATTCTGTATTGGGACATATTTTACTAACCTCTTCCTTCAGATTCTTGAAGTATGAATTTATTTCTTTTCCTACCAAGTGCAGAAGCTTGAATGAGCTAAACTAAGGTTGTGTGAAGAAAGTTTTTTGGTTTTGGATTTTAATGAAAAGAAGTCCGCACTTAATGTAGGCTGTTGAGCTACTGGTCTGCTTCACCAGTGTCACTAAAGTTTAACGTGTTCCTTTCATGACTTTGCTAGATTCATAGGGCTGCAAAAGAATAATAAAAGAAGGTATGACATAGAACAGTGAGGAGAATCTGAAGATTGGAATATGGTCACCTTTAGTTGTAGATCTGTCAGCTAGAGAACCTTCAATGCTCAGAAGGTTCATGAGTCAATGTAAAGTTGAGAAGGCCACATGACCAGACAAATAATTTTTCAGAAGAGAACTATCAATCTATGCATGAATAATTTTTTACTGAAACAAAAAAAACCTTAATCCCTTATAACTGTGTCATTAGGTGTCTAAATAAAAGCTCATGGTTTCTGTTGTATGGATAGAATTGTTATATTCTGTGTCAAATCTGCAGACAGCAGTGTTGCTTCTATTGCTTTTCTGTAGAAATTTTCTTAACCTTGTAAGAAAACTCAGAATTGTATGGGAAACAATTACATGGGGGACAAATGGGAAATTGTCGTCTGAGGAAGGAAAAAGAATGGTAAGATCATCCTTATGGAAACAATTAAAAAGCTAAAAGTATTGAAAAAGAAAAAAGAGTGAAAACATACCAACCACAAGGTGCTATAATATCATGATGGGGAGAAGGAAAAAGAAAAATAAATTATTTGTCTTAGCCCAAGCCAAGGACAGTTCTAAAATAAGTCTTCTCATCAGGTGGACAACAATTAATCCAAAAATTGGCATGAAGTGTTTGTTTCATCAGAATATCATACTTGGGTACAAGCCACAACTTCTTCCTAACTCTTGTAGTTAGGAAGAACTACAAGAATGGCTGGTTTTTACTGTTGGCTTTTCCATCTTTTGCATCACCTTATGAACAGCAGGCTTGTCTTAGTAGATGGCTGACCAGTTTTGCATACTCAAGGTGTTACAACATGTTCTAACTCTTAGATATATGTTTAGGCAAAATGGGGGAAGTAAGCAAGGGATATACATTTCATGGAGTGAGAAGATCTTCTCTTAGGTCCTTAACCCTGCATAGTGTTGGACACAGATCAATAATAGTCAAAGCATAGTAAAATCTGATCACTTCGATGTCCTTCACCTCAGGGAATGTAAATCATTTCATCATATGTCTGAGTACCTTTTAAGTACCCTGTTTAGAATTTCATTTCATGTATGACCACCTTTTCTTCTGTAGTAACTGAACTTTTCCAAACTTCTTATAGAAGTAGCTAAAATTGGGTCAAATTGCAAGGGGAAGGAAAGCAGTGTGTGTATTTGTGAAATTTAATTTTGTTACAAAGCCAGCATATGTAGAAGTCTTAGTAGTTTTGCCACCTGTAGATTTTTTGGTCACTCCTTATGGGGGCAGTCTTTCTACCTATGCAGAGAAATGAGAGGTTAAGTTCAATTAATTTTCCCATCGTTTCCACTTTAGTCTTCACTACCTTTATGAAACATCTCCCAAAGCTTCAACCTTTAAAATTTCTGCTTTTCAGGGACCCCTCACAGAGAAAGTCCGGCAGGGAAGGTGTCAGGATAGAGGAAAGGGTTGTGTGATATTGTAAGACATCCTGAAATAAATTCCAAGAGTGCCCAAGAAACGAGACAGGAAATTATATGCAACTTATAATAAATTCAAACTGTCACATAAAATAAATATATTAATTTTGTTTCCATATGAATATACTGTGTGGGTGTCAAATTTCCCCTTCTAGCTTTGTTGGATATAATCTCAGTCCCTGTTTGAAGTTTGCTAGTGTGTTATTCATGTTCTGCACTGCATCAACAGAACCAAATATGAAAGGAAATATCGGAAGTAGTAAGGTCTCCTACTGTTTGGATCCTGGCATCAGATGGGTGAATTATTTATTTGTTTATACTTACTTACTGGTTTTTTGAAATCCTGTATTTCTTTCAGTCTGAACTGTTAAAAGCATGAGTTGCTCAGTGTGAACAAAATGGCCCTTAACAAGCCCAAAGCTGTCTTCTTTTATTGTAAATGCCTTTTGGACAGGAAAATAAACTACAGGAAAAAAAAAATACTATAACATTTTCATACTTCCTGTAACTTTTTAAGACAGAGGATTTTCAAGTTCCTGTGGCATGTCCAAGATGTCTCTTAAAGGTCCAGACATGTTTTAAAAAGGAAAGATCTGAATTAGCTGAAGGGGAGAGGGAAGTGTTGTAACAGAAATATGTGAAACAAAAAACTTGAGTTGCTATGTCTTTAATTTTAAAATTCTACCACTCCAAGCTTTAGCAGTCTTGTCATTCTCCAGCGGCTCATCCTCCCATCAGTGCTGGTAAGCACCAGATCAAGAGGGAGTGTCTTATCACTTTCAGTTTACTAGAGATGAAGACTGAGAGAACTGTAGAGAGAGATGCATATCCTTTCTGTGTAGCAAACTGGTTCAAAATGTGGGTGTGTAATTTCTGCTATTTGGATGCAGCAATGGAAAAAAATATTTTCATCACATGGGGTTAGAGGGCACCATGAGAGGAGTAGCAGCAGCTTATTTACTGACAGTGCTTAGCCACTTCCATACTGGCAGTTCAGTGTAAATTCATGGGGGGAAAAAAAAAAAAAATCTGGTCGTTCCTTCTTGTCTTTCTGCCTCCCTGCCTTTCTTCCTGCCTTCCTGCCTCCTTCCATTTCTATATTTGCATAAATGTTTCCCTTTTAGTTTTCATGCTCCACCAAGGCTTAATGTTTCAACTCTTTATGCCCCTTGTTTTTACAATAAGCACATACACGTCTCCATGAGATAACAGAGGGAGATGGCAGACCATCAGAAAAATAGGAGGCTTCATTTGTTTTGAATAAAGCTCGTAATTGCAAATGTTGTCTGAAATTGAACAAGTCTTTGGGGAGTTGTCTTCCCTTGTCTGAAATGCCTCCTGACCAGAGTGTCAACTGCCTGTTGCACCTTATGTCACCTTGCCTTAGTGCTGTGATCTGCTCCAGAGGAGGCTGGGCTGTCCTAGGTCTGAATAAAATCTATGCTGATCAAAATTTATGCTGATGCAACAATGTCTTCTAGCTCAGACTTTCAGAACCAGGGTTTCTAAACCCAGATGACATGGTGTTTTGTGAGGGGACCCACTGTGGAACATTGTGATCTCTACAGAGGACTGGGTTAGGAGGGTGTGTATATGAAGATTAAGGTCAGTTTACTGAAAAGGAAAATGGCCAGTATAAGTTTCTTCAGTGAAAATATATTCCTCCTTGGAGAGAGAGCTCCTCACATGGTGGATCTTTCAGTGTCAGGCATAAATTGGCCATTTTTTCTTAAAGCTGATGAATACAACATAGCCAGCACATACTTTCATTTCTTACCACTTAGAAAACACTTAGCATGCAATAGGCCTCATCACAGGTTACAATTTTACTTTTCTCTCATCTCCTTTCTGTATGCCTTGTGGGCTTTTTCCCTGCCCACAGTTTTTGCTATGTGGAAGATAAACCCGAAGTCCTTGAGTGCAAGATGTACTTTTGAACCCGTGCTGCTGGGTGAGTTCTGAATTCTGAAAAGTGATTTCATGTATCCTGCATCTGAACCAGTCCTAGCCTTAAAAACCCTGAGTCAATCAGGCGACAAGTCTGAGGCTGAGCCAGCTTGGACTTGCTCTGTATTGGATCACTCATTTCTGGCTGGTGTTTACATCAGCAAGGCAGGATTTAAATACCACAAAATGTTGTAACTTCAGTCTGTGAGAGCAAGAAAGAAAACTCTTGCATTCACATTGCTCTCCTGGTGTGTTTTTTCATATGGGTTAGAAGGGTGAGAGATAGGACTGATCTGAGGTTTATAAGGCACTATTATAAAATGTTACACAGAGCTCAGTGTGCATACGTTGAAGTGATACGGTGTCAGCTCCATCCTCTGCCAGCAACCCCTTTCCCCACCCTTCCAGCTGGCTGCTGCCCTTCTATGAGAAGAAATGAGCTCACATTTGGCACATTTCTCCTGGGATACAACTTCCAGTTCAGGTTTAGGAATGGCTGTTTAGCTCTTAATGTCTTGAGATGGCTATTGATTCCTCCCTGTGTTGTTTCACACTAGAAGCTGTGTCCTCCCATAAACAGAGCACAGCTATATGGTTTGCTTCAGGGCATTAGGAATCCCTCAGGACTATGAGGACAGCATTGGCAATGTTCTTATCCTTCCAAGATGAATTGATGTGTGGAGATACTGATGTAAGAGGGTGCAACTGTGTACAACACTGAGACTACAGACACAGTGGTTTCAGGAGTTTAGTGTGACACTTTGTCCTATTACTTGTGCAATAGCCGTATCAGGTCATAGTTAGGAAGAGACATGAGGTTTTGCCTCTCAATAAACCTTTGCTTTCCTGTGCAAAAGGAAAGCATACCATAATTTATATTTTTCTGTTCCCTTAGTAATGAGTCTGTCTTGCTGCTAAGAATAAGAGAAGACAAAAAGAAATACAGCACTGAAAAGGACTAACACAGCAAAATTTTACTAATGTCCCTGAGCTCACTGTATGTGTATCAGGTGTTTTCCTTTAGGGTAAGGAAAAATCTACCTATTGCTCTTTCCCTTTGTTCACAGGAGCAGAGTAAGTATTGGGAAAACTGCAAGAGTATCTTGGTGAGATTTCCTGTTCAATGCTCATCAAGGTGTCTTCCCTGTTTCTTTGAAATGATGGATGATTTGGGGCAAAAAGAAAGAGTAAATTAAAAATTATCCAGAGAGAGATATGGGGGGTTTTGCTTATTGTTTTTAACAGACTGAAATAATAAATCCTGGGCCATTGATCTGCACTAGCAAAATATGAGCATAATTACCCAAAGTTCACAATACATGCTCACATGCCTGTGCTCCTGTGCCAGTGGCTTCCTTGAGGTTTGGAGACACTCAGATCAAGGGTTCCTATGCCAGGGGTTTTCCACAGGAAATACTCTCTTGATCCCCTCTGAAGCCTTTTGCTTTGACTTGCAAGTGAAAAGGAGGCAAAAATTCCTGAGTTAATTTCCAAGACTGTAACGCCTGGGGCAAGTGGGATGGTACTGTTCAGCTCACAGTTGCATCCTCAGTAGAAGGGAGCTGCTAGCCTTTAGGGAACTGGGGAGACAGTGTTCGAGTAATAGTTATTTTCATCTCAAGATGTCTGATGCTCATTGCAGCTACTTTTCTTTCCAGGTTGTTTCTCAAGGAAAACAGTGTTGTGGGAGTATTTTGAAGAGTTCTGTATGCATCCTTTTGTTCTGGCCACATGGAACAGCATGCAGTCGTTCATGGCAGCAACAGCACTTGTAGTCTCTCAGTATCTCAGGCGCAGTAAATAACTCAGGCAGATTGGAGACAAGGGCATTTTCTCTTTTCATCTTTTAATTTCTGTTACTTTGGTAGGCATGTCAAGTAGGCGGGATTTTCTGGTTTGTGTGGTACTTCTGGAGGCTGTCTGGGTGGCAGAAGTCCTTTTTTTGCTTTTACCTGGGATACAGACAAAAAAATTGGAAGACAAGTTATTTACCATACCACCTAAACAGTGTTCATCTGTCCTGATCCTGAATCTGACCTTTGGGGAAAGAAAATAGGATAAGTAATTGGTTGCTAAGGCTGACTTGGGGACCTCTGGTTTCATGAGGTACATGAAATGGAAAAATACCTGTTTGGAACTGAAGAACCATTGTCATGGGAAATCCTAGTGCTTCCAGGGAATCATGGTTCTCAGAAGAATGAGGCTTACTTTCATAATCCCTTTCTTCAGTATGGTACAGTTATTCTGGAACAGTAGGTGCACTTTGGTCATACAGTATCATTTAAAATGATGTGCAACTCTTTGCCTGACAGATTAAACATTTTCTTTTTGTGCATTGCAATCTTGATATGTCAGAATATTTTACATATGAAGTTTTCAAGATAATCACCTTGAAAATTTCAACAGTTAGTCAGAAATATCTTGCAAGTTAACTTTTTTAATGGCAATTACCAATGCTAATTCAACTGGCTACGAATTCGTTCTGCCTCGCCTTTTTTGAAAAGCCAGAGATTTCCAAACAGTTTGCCATGTGGGCTTTAATCCAGCTGTTATCTTGGGTGGAATGCAATAAAGATACATAACATTGTGCAAATGAAATCTTACAAACCGTGCATTTACATTGGTTGAGGCTTTGAAATACAGGGTCTCTTAAGGAATTGAGGTCACTGGCCTTGTCCCTTGGCGTTAGACACCTAGGGAAGTGCTGATAGCAGTTTCTTCCTGGTTCACTGCAGACAGCATTTCAGTACTGTGTGAAGTATATATTTAATCTCAGTGACAAACTAACATCAAAGGATGCTCAAGGATTACTCGAAGAAGAGTGTGTGGCTTGGCAAGAATTCATATAGGGATGCATTTAAACTTATCTGAAAGTCTGGGCAGAAAGACCACTATAGAAGAAAAAACACTAGTTTTCTGTCCATAACATAATTTTTACAGTAGCTAAAGGCAAGTTTAGGCAGTGGCCTCAGAGGAGCCTTGCATATTGTCACTGACACTTCATCATACCCTGAAATAGTGGGGATATGATAAGAACCAGATGATACAAATTTATTAACCAAACTCAGTAGTTCTTATTATCTTGGAAATAACTGGCCTAAAATCTATATCAATGCTGTAGTCCAACAAGAGTTTAACGGCATTTTTCACTATCTATATTGCTGTTTAATCTAGGAAACACACTTGGTGCTTGAAAAAAGGACTTCAGCAGTATTTTGCTGAATGAGGGGAAAGACAGGATGCCTCAGAACAAGAGCACAAATTATACCACATGATCTGCATTTATACACACACTCTTCTGGGTGACGCTGACAAATAGTTGGATTTTGTTCCAAACAAAATTTTAAATTCAATCCAATATGCAATTAAGATTTATTTTCTTAAGGTTGATCTTCTTTTATAGACTTCAGAACATGAACAGAGATATTGCTGCTCTTCATTTTTCTGCCTCTATGCACCTATGCACCTGTACACATATGCTTTTAAAAGAAACCTGGTACTTATCAGGGATGCGGCTCCTAGATGTCCAGATAGCTCTTGTGATTTAAGAATGTGTGACACTTGTATTCCAGATAGTCTAAATAATTTTTGTGTACTGTAAGCATAAAGGGTAGGAAACACCACTAAATATAACATAAATGCATGAGTGCTCTTTAGTAAATTCAGATGTTACTATTAAACACTGAAGGTGGATTTTTTGAAGTATCAGGCTGGATGCTTAGGTCTATTAGTCTTATTTGATTATCTCAGATTACTTTTGTTCCCATTATGAAAAGTCCTTTGTTTGACTTGTAGTTTAAAGCTTNCTTTTTTTTTTTTTTTTTTTTTAAATTTTTTTTTTTTTTTTTTTTTTTTTTTTTTTTTTTTTTTTTTTTTTTTTTTAAACTTCTGTAAGCATCTTCACCTGAGTACCCTATCTACTGACAGTGATTTTATTTTTAACACGTGGTCCCTTTTGCTTTCTGGTCCAATAGCACAAGGGGTTCTTCTTGTTTCTCATTACACAACTCTTTG
Organism: Illadopsis cleaveri; assembly: GCA_013399915.1. NCBI lineage: Eukaryota > Metazoa > Chordata > Aves > Passeriformes > Timaliidae > Illadopsis > Illadopsis cleaveri. Next base: position 148,763 of record VXBB01002437.1, read on the forward strand.
GGAGTCCTCCTGCCCATTCCCACAGGAGCTGAGCTATGGGGTGGTAGATTCAGGATCACCATCAGATTAAGATGTGTATATCAAGATGGTAAAAGATCAAGGAAAATCTGGTTTTGATTAGTGCTAGCAGATTCATTTGTTTATATAGGTCATCGATAAGCAAATTGCTTAAGGGTGGCATTGCAGTCTTGATTCTTTTGATGTTAGGACATCCTAAGTTTTGTCTGGACAAAGCAATGAGTTTTTCCTGGGAAGCTCAGGCTGACATCCACCAGAATGGACAGAAGGGAAAACAAAATTCTTCCAGTACCAGCAACAGGCCATAATGAGCCTTGATGACTACATCTTTCTTCTTTGACATACACTGGCATTTTGAGGACCACCAATTTGGAGTACCTCTGGCAGTGGTAAAAGCCTTTTTCTGTGATGGAACTGTTACTTAAAGAAAGATTTAAGTGATGTCAGCCTTACTCTTTTCACCTTTAAGGGCATATACTCCCCTCTAATTTTTTTTCCCCTGTTTTTGTTCCTTCTCTTTAAGACAGGAACTTCAGGGCTTTAAAGAAGTATTGTAGGAGTTCTTGCACTGCAGAACTCTTGACTGGTACTTTAATGTAAGATCTTAAGTTTAGTTCATTTTGTCAAAAGTGGGTAGCAATTACTAACTACCAGTAAAAGTTACTTTTGAAAACTCTATGCTGGACAATGAATTCTTAGCTAGTAATTGTATATATATCCTTTGAAGCTGGAATAAATCTGTAATGGATAGTTGTCTTCTGATTTAAAATTACTTTTTGGGTATTGCTAGAATTTCAAGTTCAGTCTTAACCATGTAGATCACAAGAACGAAAACACTCTACTTTCTTTAACATTAAATACGGATGGCATTGAAATGAATTATGTTTATTCCACTTGTTAAAAGAAAACTTGGAGCCTGTTGCAGGTTGAGATCACATGTTTTTTGGGAATATATAGGTCTTAAAGCAAATTTTGGAATGGAATACATTCACAGATCTCCTTTGGGTGGGATTACAATTTATGTCAGAAAAACTTGGACCCATAGAACATCTAGTTGTGCTGATGCTTATAGTCTGTGGTGGGCTAAGAGTACTTGGTTCACATGAGTTTACATTGCAATCCTTTTAAATTATGTCTTTGAGCTTTCAACCAGGAGTGAATGATCAGGTCATGCACCCATCTGCAGTTTGAAGATATTTGTTTTCCTGTAAACTGGAAGCACAAACACGTATTTTAATTTTAAGAGAATAAAATTGCAAATATTCATTTTCATTTTATAGAAGTTACTCTTCAAAAAGAAGTCAGGTTAAATAACCTCAGTAAGTTGTCATGTCTCCTCTTATCTCAAATGTAAATCTGAAGACTGAGTCACATGTAGTCATAATCAGAGTCTGATCACTTATGAAACTTCAGTTTTACATTTACCCTTGCAATTGCTGTGGGTATGGTTTTTTGTATTTTAATAAAGGTAAGATAAAATGAGTGTGTCAATAGAGGCCCAGTACTATCTCTCACAGACTAAATTACTTTGCTTTTTAACTCATGAATAACAATATTCAAGGCTGGTATATTTCACCATATTTCATTACTACTACTCAGCTTCACTGAAGGTAAAATTATTTCAGTGTTATCTCTGTGTCTCAAATAATCCCTTAGTGTTGCCAACAGCCAGGAGGTCCTGGTTGATGGCACAGCATCGCCAGCCAGGCAANAAATTCAGATGTTACTATTAAACACTGAAGGTGGATTTTTTGAAGTATCAGGCTGGATGCTTAGGTCTATTAGTCTTATTTGATTATCTCAGATTACTTTTGTTCCCATTATGAAAAGTCCTTTGTTTGACTTGTAGTTTAAAGCTTTTTTTTTT
>VXBB01002437.1:154985-168745 GCA_013399915.1 Illadopsis cleaveri
TGTTTTTTTTTCCCAAAAAAAAAAAAAAAAAAAAAAAAAAAAAAAAAAGGTTTTAAACAGGGGACCGGATTGTAATACCTTGTTAGTTTCATGGCTGGTTGTGATTCTGCACTCACCTCGAAATCTCAAATTTCAGAGACAGTAACTGAATTTTAGTCACAGCATATCATTTCCCATACTTAAAAATTTAAGTGACCTTCAGCATGCTGCTTTGATGTAAATATGAACCCAGAGGTATCAGGAGATCCTGGGAATCTGAGCAATAGGTGCTTTCTCTCCTCCCTCATGAGAACTCTCTCTGTAGGTTTTAGAGGGTAAATCTTGGGAAGTCCAAATGGTAGTAATAGTCATGGTCTTCTGTAATATGTGAGTAAAAGCCATTTCTTCTGGACTCTCTTTGATTCGTGTGCTAATCAGAACGGCCCTGAGGCTACACCAGTGGAACAGAAAATAACCTCACAAATCAAATGGAACTGGGTTTCATACACTACCTTACTACTATCGCTTCAGGACACAAACAAAGCTTCCTGCCTTAAGAAACCAACCACAAACTATGACCCATTCAGACATGGAAACCTCCAATTTCCATGATAGGAAGCAGGGGGTTAACTAGGTGTGTGGCTTCTGATGGCCTGTAGCAATCAATCATAAAGAGTAATATTTGTCCTGGAAAAAGAATTCTGTCAGATGTCTGATAGATTTTCATTTGTCCTGGTCTATGTGCAATTGTTAATTAAGTAAAGGGTTTGAATGATTAATTTTTCTGCAAAGCAAGCATTTTAAGCTGCTAAGTCAGAGAGGGAGCAGGGTAAAGAAACTTATCAAAGGTTTTCAAATAAGCTTGTTCTCATGAGTACTTCAAAGCTGCTAAGGCTTGACCAAAATGTCTGTCTCTGAGAGACAATTTCTTGGTCATTACAGTTTATCTCATGCATTTGTTGTGTGTACTTTCACTGCAGCTTGAAGGAAGATACTAGATTCTTCTGGCAAATGAAAAATGGCAACACATTTAGAACAAATTGGAACAAATTAATCCTAAATATTTCTCATCCTGGGAGGAAAGTTTATAATGCCTTGTGTCTTTTAGTTCTGTATGAGGTGACTTTCAGAGCATCACATGAATAGAGAGAACCTAGTGCATCTGCTTTGATGAAATGCAAAGACTGATTGCCCATTTCTGAACACTATTAATATATATAGCTAAACAAAGGAAACCAGCTTTCTTTCCAGCTTTTATTTACCAAAGTTATATTTGTGCTTATGTTGTTTGTTTTGGGAACATGTGTTTTGTTAGGCCTTCACAGCTGTGATGAAAGAATGGAAAGTGTTTGTGAAAATTCTGTATTCTTGTGTTTTAAATAGCAAAAATTTCAGGGTAGTGGCCATTTAACAGTACATTTCATTAGAAAAACTGTTTCTGATTATTCTAAGGACATTATAATAGTGATATAAATACATATGCCAGTGACACAACCAGACAGGGGTTGTCAGCCCAAATCAATTGTATGTCTTGGTATCTCATGATGAGTGACCCGTGCTGCGTCACTGCAAGGGCAGAATAAACCCCAGAAAAATAAGGTTTTACTAATTAGAGTACCAAAACTCGAAGGATGACACTCTTCATGCTCTTTATTTGCATTAACTCTTTATAATGTCTGATACTGTTGTTATTTACACAAAGGACAGACTCCCTTTATATGTTACCGGGTTTTGCCTCAACTAACTTGAAAGTGAACCTCCCATACTAATTATATGTTAGGTGGAGGGATAAGTATTTTTATCATTTTAGGGTGTTTTAGTGTTTTGCTTTCAGTTTTTCCTATCTTTCTTTTTTTTTTTTTTAATGAACTGCCATGCAGCACGACCCGTGAAAACCTGTATAGAGAGCCATAGACCATTCCTATTTTTCTTGAGGGACAAACTAACAACATTTGAGCTTCTATAGGGAACCAACTTTTATTAGCTATTGGCTTCTTTGGATACAGAGATTATGGAAATATAGGTAGAGAGTCACTGCAATGTGGACTTTGCCCTTTGCTTAGAATCCAACTCATATTTGTTGCAATCTGTTCATTGCTCAGCACTGCTGGCATTTGTCATCTAGCACAGCAATTGATGATAACTCAAATACCTTCCATCCAGGTTTTAATAATTGTCTATATTGATTCAAGCAAACTCAAACAGAGTAATAATAAATGTCTGAATTAGATAACTGAAATTCATGTGCATTTATTTCCTGTACTGGAATACATTTGCAAATTGTAAAAGAAATTATAAATTCTTATTCATTTGTTCACCCATCCTGATCTAAAAATATTCTGTGTTTTCTGTAATTGTACTTTACATATGGAGAAGTACTACAGTAATAATGATACCATTTTGCTCTGTCTAGGCTTGGTAAGAAGATAATTGTGATTCTTTTTCCTATCATCTTGCAAATTCACCATCACTTTGGTTTAAAGTTAGGCTGTGTGTAGCAGAAGATAAGTGTGTCCTAGAAATTAGCGAATTATTTTTGCTCGTAGTAGATATGTACTCTATTCTTTAAACTGCCTAGAAACCTTTCATGTTACTGTTACTTCTGTTTATGAAAAAACATGAAGCAGAGAATAGTTTGAGTGTACAGCCGAGGGCTGAGCTAGTTATGGAGTCCCAAGATTACTGAATATGAACTAAAGGGCCAAAATTTGAGATCATCACCCTTACCTCTGGGAAATCATTTATAAATTTCTGAATAGAGTGAAGATTTTCTGTTATTAAGTGAGAGGTTTATGTTTAATAGCAGTAGAAAGTCAACATTAACATTAACATTAACATTTTCCTGACAAATTTCCCTCAGTATAAAAGTGTCTGAGATTTAAAAACAAAACAAAACAAAACACTTCAATAGGACAAAACAAACAAACAAAAGCACACATTAAAAAAAAAGTTGGAACAAACATGAGAGAGCTAATCCCTGCATTGTTCATATCCTTCATACTGTCTGTGTCACTTATTGGGACATAGTTTTCCTCTTTTTCAAATACCTCCCATTCTTTCTTCGCCTGATGACTGACTGCCTTTTGGTAATGCAAATGAAGTACAAATATGAAACAACCTTTCTGCTAGGTCAGCCTGTAAAATAACTGGATGTGATTCACTGGTTTGATTGTTCAATCCATTGTCACTGCATTTTGCAGAGTGAAAACAATAAATGACTCTCAGCTTTATTGTCATTTGACTTGGTTCATAAAATAGGAACCAAAACATACCTTTGAAGGTTAGGTTTAGTAAACTAGCTAAATTAGCTAAAATTTGGTAAATTTTATGATATGTGCATTTTTCATAAAACAGAAAGAGCCTAANCATTAAGAAGCAATATTTTCTAATTTTGATAATGCATGTTGTTGATTTACAAATCAAACATCAAATGGTTTCTGTTTGTCAGACAATGATGGAATAAATGCAATGATGCATGTTATTCATGTTAGTTCGAAGTTAAATAAGAGAACAAGAAACTGTTACTAACACTTCTGACTGGCATTGAAAACAGGATACTTTAAATACTACATATTTGAAAAAATATTGGTTTAAGTTTCTTCTGTATACAATTTTGAGACCAAAATATTGGCTGCTGTTTCTGTTTCACAACTGAATTTAGAATGTAGTCCCAGTGAGAGGTTGTGACCCTTATTTTCAGGCTGCATTCACAGATCTGTCTCAGGGGCTTTGATTCCTAGAGATTCTGAAGTTTTTCACATCTAACACTGACAAAAGGTCCTTTAAACTTTCTGAGTGAAAATTACAGTGGTGCAGTTATGTAGGTTGGAGGTTGCTTCTTTACAGATAGAAGCTGACACACATTACTGTAATTATTGTGTAATGATATAAATGCAATGGTGTTCTATCCTGGCACTACTAAATAAGTCAGATTAGGCTTTTAAACATTTATGAAATGTTCCTATATTGGTCAAAATGATCATTTTAAACACTGTGGGGTTTTAGAATTTTGAGAATACGCCCTTTTCTAGTTTACCATCTGCAGAATAAAGAGCAAAATATTTGTGCACAAATGCTCTGAAAGTTATTGAATACATTCCCCAAAATAAATCACATTCTGTTGAAACATACCACATCACTCATGAAGAGTACAGTCAATGTCATGAAATTCTTAGGTGACCTGCACTATGAAATTATTTAGGAGGATGTTTCTCATTGTGTTGTTTAAAACTGTGCCTGTATACTAGTGTAGTATATTGCTTCCTTCAAAGACCTCCAGGATATGTGAATTGCTGGGTTTTTTCTGCCTCAGTTTATACTTCTAGAAGATTTACTCTGTAAAAGACATCCTCCATGTTATAGTGTATGATTCCAAATAGCTGGAAGAAATTTTTAGTTTTTTTCGTTTGTAGGTGCATCTACAGTCTGTGCCACCTAGCAGCATTTTTTAAAGGAATTATTATTCTATTTACTCTGCAATTAGTGAATTCTGTAATTATGGGAATTTTGAAACCATTCTGGTTTCATTTGTTGAAGAGACTTTTCCAAATTTTTGAGAGAGATTACAGCTCTAACTCTTTCTAATGGTAGAAGCAGCAAGCAGCATTTCTCATATCTGGGTCAACATGTCAGCAGTATAAGAAGCTGCAAATTTTAAACAATGTAAATCAGCATTGTAGTCTGTGGAGTGGCTGCTGGTGGTCTTCAGAAAACCAGTTAGGCACATTATGTTGCCTGTATTAATTTCTGACTTCAGTGCCTCACTGAAGTATCTAAAATGATAGAAAACGGTTTCCTAGTGTTGTTTTCCTATGGAATCCCTTGCTAGACCTGACACAGAGATGTTATGTTTGGTGTTTTGGTTGAAAAACTGGTGTGTAGTAGAATGAACTGTACTCAGCTTTGTGCTTACAGGTGAGTGACAGATATGCTCTCCATAAATGCATCTCTCTGTTGAGAAGTAGCCTACCAAACAAAAACGTCTGTGAGACCCTCACTCAGATGATATACTGACCATATGTCCAGGTTCACTGGAAGAGCTCTTGGCTATTCATAAATCTTTCAATAAATCTGGAATAAATTAAATTTAAAAGAATTATTCAATCAGTCCTTTGCATGATGCAGAGGTTTTTGTAAGCCTTAATTCCTCTAAGAAACTTCAGATGTGATTTTCTGAAGACCCAAGCACTAGATAGTACATGAGAAATTTCAGTGGAGGTGGGCTAACACACATGATTTAGATGTTGGTGCAAACCTCCTCAGAGAATGGAGAACTTGCAATCCTGTTCGGCATGTTTGTTTTATAAAGACTAGCTGCAAAACCTGCATCCTCCCCCAATTTCTAGAATGTTCAGATTTGGGGTGTTCATATTTTTGGGCCTGCATTATGTTCTATATGGTATATTTGTCATACAGCACAACAGGTGAGATTTTATATTGTAGATCGTTCCACTTGGGTGTGTCATCCTTGTTTTATTGAAAGGCTTTTTTTTTTTTAATTTTTGCTTTTCTGCCTTTCTTGCATAGTGAAAAACATTGACAATGGTAATTGCTTTCTGTATATCTGCAATACATGTTATATGAGCAAATCTAAAGACACTTCTCAGAATATTCTTAAGAAAATAAAAAATACTGAAGTGATGAAAATATATGTGAGACTAACCGCTGAAAAATAAACAGTATCCTGAAAGCACTCTGACAGGGGGTTTTTTTGTTTGTTTTTTCCATTTTTTTCTTAAATTGTATCTACGTTTTTTTAAGTGGACTAGCCAGTCATATTTTTCTGAGTTTAGAGAGTGTTATTTAATGCCAGTGGTTACTTAGAAAACAACAATCAGTGACTTGGAATGAGACAAAGAACAACTTGGAAATTAAAATTTACCAGAAGTATACTGTGCAAACTGTACCAAAATCTTTGCTAAATTCTAATAAAAATACATCTACTAGTCAGTGAGATGGCTGGCCTTGTTATATAAGGAAATGTAGTTAAACACAACTTTCCTTTTGAGAACCCACCTGTAACCTTCACATTCCCAGTTTTTCTTCATAATAGAGGTGTTTCACCCTGTTTATTATTTTTGTGACCTGGATCTGCTTTCATAGCTCAGGTTCTGTCTGTTGCTGGGGACACAGACCTGAACACAACACTCCAGATGGGGTCTCATTAGAGCATACTGGAGGGAGAGAATCATATCCCTTGACCTGGTCACCGTGCTTCCCTTTCTGCAGCCCAAGATAAAACTGGCTTTCTGGACTGCAAGTGCACATTGTCAGCTCATATTTAATTTTTCATCCACTAGTATCCCCAGACCCTTCTCTGCTCTTGGCCAATTCATCGTTCAATCTGTATTTATAGTGGAGATTGCTGCCATGCAGGATCTTGCACTTGTCCTTGTTGAGCCTCATGAAGTGCACGTAGGACCATTGATGCTAAATATAATATCATCATTTACATCAGAATTATTGGTTGCCTAATACCAAGGTTGTGAAAAACGTTGTTTATGAAAAAAGTTGGCCTTTCATGGCCCCAGATCAGTACACATGTTTTTATTTGCCTTGCTGGTTTTCTGGATGTAGTGACCAAGTTGGTATTTTGCCTCCTGGTTGTTTGCTTTTTTGACTGCAGAAGAAAGAATATTCATATGATCTGTAACTAAACTTGCCAGGGAAATTTGGCTTGTGCATCCATGCGCACTTTTCTTGTCTCAAAGTTAACTATTTATATAACTCTTATGATATTTCACATTTCAACATATAGGAACTTGTAGGAAACAGTCTTCTAAACACTTAGAATAAAAGATTTCTATAGATGCATGGCAAAATATACCAGTGCATCTCAACAACTCACTGTGGCAGGCAAAGTGCTTGTGAACAAAAGGATATGGAAAAATCTTTTTTAAATTTATGCAAATTATTGTTAATCGAATGATTTAGACATGAGTTTAGCAGATCCAACTAAATAGTTTCAAAAAGTGAACTCCTTAAAATCAACACAGTCCTGATGCGTCTTTCTTGTTCATAAAATTTTGGTGTTCAGGGCCTTCCTTCTCATTCCCTTTACAGGAAAAGGGGTACACTGGAAGAGTAAAAGAGATTGACTATTCCTCAGAGAAGTATAAACACAGAAATTGTGTTGAGGATGACAGGGGGTCATAACACTGTGCCACATTTGAGAAAGAGGTGAGAGCAACAATGTGAAGAAAGGGAGATGCCAAGATGGTGTTATCTCCGCATGTGTGGCTTCATGCCATAGCCTGCCTAAGATCTTGTATGAAAAGACAGACCCACAGCATACTTATCTCACAAGTACAATGCAGAAACCATAATGTGTCCCAGAAAAGTGGTTATCAAGGGCTGTGAAAATAAAGTAGTGGATATTATTCAACATTGCATCAGCCTCCAAACCCCGTAGTGAACAGCTGCATCAAAATTCATATGCACAAAAATAACCCACCCATGGCTCACAGTTGCTTGTTTATGTGCAGACTGGTTTCTAAAGAAAAGCAATTCAAACTCTGATGACTGCTGAGAGTGGCAGGAGTTGATGAGGTCCTCCTCTGAGATTTCTTTCATAGGCTTTGGTAATTACAGATAAAGGCAACTTTGGCAGGGGATTGCTAGTCTTTCTGGCATGGAGTTTTGCAAGGCTTCTAACTCTATCTGAGCACAAATACTCATCTACTTGGGACCTTTGAGAGGGGGACTTGAACTAAGTCCCTCTACAAACTGGAGCCTGGAGAAATAAATACCAGGGGTTTGGGTTGTTTACATTAAGAGAAGTGAATATTTTAATATATTAAAAGTTGTTAACCTCTTTCAGAAACTTTACTGGAAGCAAGTGACTAAGTTTAAGGAATGAAACATGATTCCCAACAGCTTGCCTTTCTTTCATATTCACAAGATAATAATTCCCTGTCAAGTCAAACCCTCCAGCTAGCTCTTTCCACTGAAAAATCCTCAGCAGTGTAGATAACAGAGAAGGCTAGAAGTATTTCTTACTTCTCTGTGCCTTTCAAGATGAACTTGGCATTTCGGTTGACTTCTGAGTTTTCCTATTGACTGTGTGTACTCCTTGTTGGTAGGAGTTGTCATTTATATCCTGCAGAGATCAGAGGATAAATGATGACTGTATCTCACAACATGGGCTCACTAATCTGCCATGATCCTTCCTTGCATCTTAAAGGCTCAGTGCTGTGGAATTCTGCAAAGTGTCCATTCTGAGATATGTGTGCAAATCCCATGAGTTTGAATTCCAAAATAGTTACTTGTGCTTAAGAGAACCTGGAATACTGTCCTGAGGCAGGGTAGATCTGAAACAAATATACTGAAACAAAATACTATGTGAATGTATTGTGGAAATACATCATCGAAGGCTGAAAGCTTTTTACCTGCTTTTGGCTGATGGGTGACAACTGAGAAACTAATGAATTTAAACAACGAAACTCCAAAGTATGTTCTTGCTGAAGAAACAAGGGGCATTTTCCAAGAGTGTTTCCTAGTCTTCATGAATCATGAGAGCTCTAGCTGCATCCAGAACTGAAAATTTTATCTGAACACTCCTGGCCATTAGCCACAAGAAGAAAAAGGAAGAAAAGAATGGAATAATTGTTTTGTTATATGTCTAATGAAAGAACCTATTACTTTCCCTAATGCAGAGAATAAGTGAAAAGTAAGTGGGTTATTATATTTCAAAACAGATAATTTGAAGAAACTATGAAAAGAGGAAGAAACTGAGAGGTGGCTGATAGAAAGGAAGCTAAAATTTTCCTGGAAGTTCAGTGGTTCTAAGATTAATCAGTTACAGTAATTGAAACTGTGCTAATAGCGAGTCTGTGTGAAGCAAAGTAATGTCTGACAGGTGTAGCATTTCTGGGGGACACATGAGGCAGGTATCAAGTTTTATGAACAAGCTACTCAATGTGGTAAATGAGGCCTGCACTAGGGCTGCCTGCATTCTGCATAATATGTTTTTTATTTGCTATCTCTCATTAGCGAATTATGTTTATTGAATGCAATATTAACAGGTTTCCACACTATTTTTCCAAGCTTGCCTATATTGCTTAAGAATGACTAGAATAGTGTGTGTGGGAGGGGGTGTTGCTTGGGTGTTTTGTTGTTGATATTGGGTCTTTTAGTTAGGTTTTTTAGTTCATAGTCTATTACGAATACAATTTTTATTATTGTACTGCTAAAAGCTTTTTTTTTCCTACTGCTGGATACTCTGTGTACGTTTTTCACTTCTGTGCATGGTTGTAAAGATCAGAATTCACTGGAATTAAATATATAATGCTGCAAAGTCATTGAATTAGTGCTAGTGATAGTGATTAGTGATATTTCTGTATGCTTTTAATATAATTTTATACGCCAAATGCTAAACAACAGAATGAGTTATCTTTCAAATTAGACTTATTCTGAAAATGTGATGAGGTTTATTTTTTGTCTCCTCCTGTGATTTTTTTAGACAACTGTGATATGTAAATAACTACTGGATGAATTTCACGATTAAATTTTTTGAATAAGGAAGACAGAGAGGATGACTTCAGTAACTTAAAAGAAACTTATTCCATTTATTTTGGCGTTAACTCATTATGGGAAAAGTTTCTCTGCTTTAAAAAAATAAACAACTGAAAAAATCAATGCAGATGCTGTTTCCTTCCCCTTGAATAGCTAAAAATGGTTTGGATTTTAAAAATCAGGCTTGGCAGGTATTTATTCTTGAAGTAATGTGTGCTTACTAAGTCCTAGCCAAAAAAAAAGAAGGGGAGGAGAGGGAGAAGTTGTAAAATTAAGAAATTAAAAATGTTAGGAATTCTATTCTTTTGAGGGGTTCATTTTAAAAGCCAAATCCTGCATTCTGATTTGCATGAAGGCCTCAGCAGGGTATGCTGTCTGAACTCATAAAATACGTGAAACTTTATGTAAGGTCAAAGGCTCAGAGTACATGCTGCTGAGTGCTGAGAAGGTATCTGGCTGTTGACCTTTCTTTTGGGAGCCCTGCCAGCATCAGAGTTGGTATGGGTCTGCTGTGGGATAAAAGGAGGAGAGCCATGGAGATCACACATCAGGGCATGTGCTGTCCTTGACCTCACGGGACCCAGCTGCTCTTTGAAAGCTGCTCTGCACCAGCGAATTGAGGGGAAGCTTTATGCTCTCTCCTTCTTCCCTCTTATCAAATTGGGAAAAAGCTATGTCACACTAGCCTGAATGAAGGTAAATGTAAACGGAGGGAGAGTAGATTTAAGTTAAATATAATGAAGACTTTTTTTACTGTGAGAGTGGTGAGGCACTGAAATAAGTTCTGAAGAGAAGCTTTGGATGTTCCATCCCCGAAAGTGTTCAAGGCCAGGTTAAATGGGGCTCTGAGCAATCTGGTCTAGTGGAAGGTGTCCCTGTCAATGGCAGTGGGATTGGAAGTAGATAGCCCCTTCCAACCCAAACTATACTATGAGTTCATGGTGCTGCAGGCATAGTTCCTTCATCCCAGTGCCCAGTTGTTCCCCAGAAGACAATGCCTGCCAGCTCAGACTGTGCCAGTGCTAGAGTGTGTGCCCAGGTAGGCACAGAGCTATGCCCTTGTAAAATCATTAGGAATTGCTTGGAGACATGAGACATGATTCATGTCATTCAGACGTTATTTTCCTACTGAGTTCTGAATTCTCACTTCTAATCTCCTTTACAAGATGATGCTTCCTTCTAGAAAGTAATTTTTAAAGCAAAGTTAGGAGACTATGGAGTTGTAGATTTCATACCTCAACAGGGACAGATAACCTTTTACTTTGGGGAAGAAGGTTGGTGGGGGAAATAGTGATTAGATATATATATATGGGAAAGTAAACATTATGTGTTGGCATTTCATATTCACCTATTAACGTTTTTGGGTTTGTTTTTAATTTTTGGACACAGGACCTGCGAAGGGCGAAACATCCGGTACAGGACATGCAGCAACATGGTAAGTGAAGTATAGCTTTGATGTGATACAGATCATCACATAGGATAATCATATCCATAGTACTGCAAATGGTTTGTTAAAGTGATAGTGAGACTATTGTAGCTATCTAAACTACTTTCATACTACAGGACTACAGAACCACAGGCAAACCTTTGTCAGTTTCTTGAAAAGTGGAGAGATTACAGCATAGCCTGATGCTAAAACTGTCTGGAAGAGATTGCAGTCACAGCCACCATAAATAGAGAGTCAATGAAACTTCCGAATATTTTGTGTTCCCAGTTGTACTTTGATAACCAGCTGGTTCACATTGGGTAGTCTGTCAGGCTGCAGGATTAAGCTGTTAACTGAAGACAAGTCAGTAGAAGATATGTGATCCTATGAATCTGTATATTTCTGTTCACTTGTGCCCTTACAGCATTTTAGTTTTGTTGTGTGTCTTAGAAAAGCAGTTTTACATAGCCTGTACCAGTGTTTTGGCATTTCTGAAGGCTCTTGCTGGTTTTCTTTATATGTGGTAAATACAGTTTTCAATACAATAAAGTAAGAAATTTCAACTTCTGTTTCAACAAAGTGGAAGTGTGTTTTCACTGGTGAAAATTGAAATTGAGGCTTTCATATGGAAAGTTTTATTGGTTGCCAAGAATAGTAAAGGCTCTCAAGTTACATGGAGAAATGTCAGTTTTCCCAGTAAAGATGGAAAATGAAATCAAACATACACCGGGCCAAGCTTTCTCATGCCTGATACGGACATATTCAGGAGCCTTTCAATGCATACTTTGTTTAAAAAAGTTTAAACGTTTAACTTTAAAGAAAGGAATATATTTGCTCATATTTAGCTTACCTTTTCTTCTATAGACCACAGTTCATAATGAAAGAAACTGCTTCTGAGTTATAGTCTCCTATGCAATAAGATTTCTCTCAGTTTTTTACGAGTTAGGCTTTGATAATCCCTGTAAGGCCCTTCCAATTCAGGGGTTCCAATTCTGTGATTCCTCTGAAATTTGTTCTGATTGTATCGTTTGAGTTCCTGAAATGTCTCATCAGTCTAGCCTTCACCTTCCCTAGCTGACAGCAACTGGTGTAGTTAAGAGATTTGATGGCAGATTAGCAGTCCAGTTTTCCTCTGAAGAACTTAGGCTACACCACATCTGTGTAAGGAATGGGAGGTTTGATTTGTGCTAGTCAAGTTGCAGGCCATAGGTCTGCTATATCACACACACACACACACACACNATTTTGCAATCACTGAGTTTCCAAGATAAGGAATATTTCTTTAGATGTTCTTTTTAGCTTAGGTTCTGCTTTGCAAATGTGCACCTCAAAGTTTTCCTTCAAAATAAAACCTTGCATAATTTTGTCAGGCAATTCCTTTACATATCTTGTATTTGTCAATACCGGCTCCAGCAGTGAGGCATACAGCTGCAGAACTCAATTATTTCATAACAAATAATTCCAAATGAGACTTTCAAGCTTTCAGCTGAAATCAGTGACAGTTTTGCCACTGAAATATGAAGACCCAGGACTGCTTTTACGATTTCAAACCATTTTTTGGGGAACTGTAAAGAATGGCTTGTGCAGTGTAAGTCTAAAGTTATTTATGAACCCCAGACTTGTATCTCTAAAACCCATTCTGTTACTGAATTGTGCAGCTGTAACACTAAAATACTCTTTGTCTCTTTCAGAATAGTAAAAAAAAAATTAAATCATGTACTTTGTCATTAATGAAGTCTGCTCTTTTGTCTCCACAATCCAAGCCTGCATACACACAAACTGGATCTTGAAAACAACTCATTAAACTCATAGCTTATTGTGAAATTCTGCACTAGAAAAGGTCCACAATACTGTGTGTATTTTTGTTAACTCAGATTTTGCCTTTAAGGATTTCATCCAAAAAGACACTGAAAATCCAGAGGATGGAAATTCCAGGCTCATGAAACGTACGTTTTCATCTGACAGTCTTTGAAGGCAAAAAAAATCAAATCCTCCCATTCCAAGCTTTCATTACCACTATCTTGTGCATAGCTTGAGGAATGATATTCATAAAACAACCAGTGTTTTTGTTTTCTTTAAGCTGTCTTTCTGTGAACTGACGTGTTTTTTTAATGTTCCTCCTCTTGCAGGAAAAGATGGGTAGTCACATATACTAAAAGCAAATTATTTGAAATGTGAAATTGGAGAATTGGAAGAATAGTTTTGGAGTCTGGCAGTGAACACATTTTATAGGCACTATCATTTGCAAGATTTTGCTACAGCTGGTTTTAATTCATCCTGAAATTAAATTACAAGGGGGAAAAATGACATAAAGAAAAAGAGAGACAATGGGGAAGGTGGTGTGCCTGTTTTCCCAGTGACCTATATTAATTATTCCAGAGTTGCTGAATAATTTTGCATAATATATACTGTAGGAAACACTGATTCTGCTATCTATAAAGCTTCTGAACTATCCTTAAAAGAGTAAATCCAGTCCAGTATATTTGCCACTTGCACTGCCTGTTGTTGATCAGAAACTGGAAAGATCATGGGTATGAAGCCACATGTGTAAATAGTAAAAGAGGGAATGAGAGAATCTGAAGATGATTTAGGGTTGAATTGCATCTGCTTTTTTTCTTCTTACTATTCACATTGACTTAAGTATATTTCCAGCTATTTTAGAATATAATCATGGGAGAGAGAGAGAGAGTAATTTGTTTTTCTTTAGAAAATCAGTCTGAGTGCAATGAAAATATGTTTTTGCAACTATCTGGATTGTTATACTGAACATTATGCAAAATAAACAAATATAATTCTGAATTTTAAGTAGCATTTTTTTACTTGTTCTCTTTCCTTTTTTTTT
>VXBB01002443.1:290-38255 GCA_013399915.1 Illadopsis cleaveri
TGCTGGTGTGGATTTCTTTCTTTACAAGGCCTTTCAAGGATAAACTCTCCGATTAAGAAATGACACCTAAATTATTTTTACTTTTAACCCAATAACCAACGACCCATGACCCGCAATGCGGATTTTTCTGCCCAATTACAAAATACCACCCAGACCCATGAAGAAGAAGGTGAAAAAGAAGGATTTAACCTACACTCTAAAATCCTCCATCTTGCTTTATATATATTACTATATACTAAAACCTTAAACTCTAAGTTTTCCACCCTGTGATATCACACACTTCTATTCAAACTACACACCCACAATCCCAGTGCTATCACTCAATTTTGGAAGCCTCTTCCAAGGCCTCACGTCACATGCAGTGTTTTCCTGGGGGTCAGTGCCTGTCAGCACAGAAAGTCTGAAATTCTCAGTGCCCAGGGTTCCAACATGGATAATCCAGAGAGTTTGTCCTGTCTCCATCTTTGGTTGTTTTCTCCTTGTCCTACCTCCATCTTTGGTGATTTTCAAGTCCCAACTGGATCAATGTGTCTCAGAGCTGACCTTGTTTTGAGCATGAGGTTGGACTGGAGACCCCCGTTGCTCATCTCTTTCCCCTTTAAATATTGTGAGAATAGTGTTTGAAAACGCGATTTTGAAATGTCTTTGAAATACTTAAACGCTATGAGAATAGTATTTAAATATAAACCAAACACCAGTACTAAATATTACAAAATACTACTACTAAATACTACGAAAATAGTTTTTGAAAATAATCACCTTGAGACTACCTGGCATTAGAAGAAAAAAAACCCAAACAAACAAACAAACAAACAAAAAACCCCAAACAAACAACAAAACAAAACAAAACAAAACAGAAAAACAACAAAAAACTGGCGAAATTTTAAGTCAAAATGTGGGAAAAAATATTATTTCTGCAGATTTAAAAGAGACTTTCAAGTGCCCAGATTGTTTACAAAAAATATGTGGATGGCCCTGGATCCCTGGAAGTGTTCAAGGCCATGTTGGATGGGGCTTAGAGCACCCTGGGATAGTGGAAGGTGTCCCTGCCCATGGCAGGGGGTGGAATGAGATGATCTTTAAGGTTCTTTCCAGTCCAAATCACTCTGTGATTAAATGAATGAGTATAGGGAGCATTTCTGATGTAGGGTAAAGAAAGCAAATATTAGAGTAACCTCAAATACTGCAGTTTGATGATTTGTGTTACTACAAAAGTAAAAAAAAAAAAAATTAACAAAGTTACTTTATGAACTTCTGTTGTGAAAACAAAAGATAAAGCAGGCGAGAAATAAAGATATGGGATGAAAACAAAACAGAAAGTGTTTTTTTTTTTTTTTTTAAGTCTTATGTAGTGAAGAAAAGGAGTAGAGAGGAACAGTTTTTTACTTGTGGGGAAAAAAAGATCAAAAGGAAAAAGAAAAAAAGATCAAAGAAAGATCATCATATTCCAGAAACCTACAAATACAGAAGTATATCCTACAGAATAAGAATCAATCACTACATATGAGCAAATATGCCAGAGGAAAAATAAAGATTAAACTGAAAATAGTTTCATTAATAAATGAAAAAGGTAAAATACTGTTGGTTTTAGATGTTTTAGCTAATTAAGCACTTCAAGAAGTATCTTCATGTGGAATGATAAGAAATACATACAAGAAGGAATACAGTGTTTTAGTCAAAGCTGATGCAAAACTGAAAAAGTGTCTCTATTATGTGGTATTGTCACATTTTGATTCTCTTCTCCACTTGCCAGATAAGGTGAGATAACCCAATTTCTCTGCAGGAACACATTCCCAAATTCCTTGTTATTTGACAAAACCTACAGCGTTCCTACTTCATCACAAAGCCAGAGAATTAAAACTGGCCAGACTGTCAAATAAGCAGGGGGGGAAAATACATGTTTGTTGAGTTATTACTGCCAGATGCACTCTAATTTTAAGTTGCAGATACCTTTCCCTTGTGTTATGTGCTCAACAAAGCTCCACTCTCCTAAATTAGNGAGCAATGTACACATGCATCCCTGGAGTTCTTTGGTTTTTAAACACTCTGTTTTCTTTTGATATTTCTTGTGATGTTTCATTTTCAAAAGTACTGATGAGATACAGTTTGGTATTTTTTGAAGTTGGTAAAAGGATGAGAAAAATTGTTTAGTTGCTCTTATGCATTTTTTTATTTATTTTAAATGAATGCTGGTGAATAGAGAGGTACCTCAGCCATTTAATATATAAATAGACTGTCTGACTTGACTTAGTTTTAGACCTTTACCACTAGGCAAAAAATAAAACAAAATTTGTACTTCAATGCCCTCTTCAATCTAGCTTATTTTAAATTTAAATCAATAGATCCTTACAGTTACTGACTTATTTTCCATTTTGAATAGCAAATCCATTAGAAGTTCACCTGAAGTTTTGCACCTCTGATTTCCTGTCCAGTTTCACCTTCCTGGTTGGATTCCATCAGTTTCCTTTGGGTTGCCTGTTGAGAATCAGCAAGGAATGCAAATTCAATTCTATACATGTCCTTACCATATTCCACTTTTCCACGTTTTTATTTGGATTTCCAAAGCAAAATATCTGCCAAAGGGAGAAAAGTCAAGTTACGCAGGAGGAATAGAAATCCTTTTAAATGGCCTCTTGGGAATTTTCTGAGAAATAAGCAAGTCTAAAGCTCTCAGCCTGTGAGGGGTTATTTACTGGAGAAAGGAGGAAAATGTACAATAATATTAATATTCAACTAAAATATCATTTAAATAAACAGAAATAACAGTATTTAGGTAAGGAAATAACAGTTAAGTGATATCTAAATTCCTAGAAATAAAGTCTAGGAGGGAAAAAGCAGTAGCACAGGAAGAAAGTATAACACCTCCTATTGGAGCAGAAGGTGCCTGACTATCTATGATGAGGAATTTTACTGTACTAAATTGGATTTGTTATAAAAAATTTGGGGAAAACCAATTGTGACATAGCATTTTTTTTTTCTATGAGAGCTGGAAAAAAGCAGTCAAGAAATGTTTTCTTGATTGTGTCTAAATAAAATCAGCACAAAATCTGTTCCAAGACCTCAACTGAATAATTATGGTATGAATTTTTGGGTTCAAAAACCTCAGGTCTCATAGCAGAAGAACATAAGGCAAAGACCAGCTGGCATAATTTTGTTCTCCCTGGCACATTTCTGTTTTACACTGGACTAATTTTGTTTATTTCTTTGGAGCTATTTGCAAACAGCAACAATGAGAAGACAAGGAAGCCCATAAACCAGAAAATACTGTCAGATGCCTCTTAGTTGCATCACAACTTTTCTGCCTGTCCTAAAACACATTTCATGTGCAGTTGTGGAGGGAGGATTGTACAGTTCTGATACAGACAATGCTCTCAGGTGAAATCCTAGTACTGCTGTGACTGTAGGAAAGATTTGGGGAGTGTGGATGCCTTTAACACTGTGGTATTTCCTGAAATGTTCAGTTCTTATTTATCTACATCTTTGACATCTCAACAACAAATATGATACTTTGTTCTGCTTCCCTCTGTTCCCAGTGGTTTCCTAAGCACAGACTTTGAGTTTTCAGGTGGACATTTTGAGCAGGCAGACAAAATTTTTCTTTTTAAATTTTTGTTTCCTCTTGTGAAGTCCTTCAGGTGTTGAGAGAAGGATGAAAAACATCTATGTGGGAAAGAAAAGCACTCATTGGTGGGACTATGAAACAGCTGCAGTAGCTTTAATGTTCTTAGAATACATCTCCAGTTTGTTGTTTTTGTCTTCAGTAAATATTTAGGTTCATCTTGCACTTCAAATTTGCCCCAAGTCAGATTCCTCCTTTCAAAATTCCTTGTGAACAGCTGGGTGCTTCAGCGAAACAAAGTTATTCATTATGTGGTGAAAGGCTGCTCACCCAAAATCAGCAGTAAAGCAAGAACAAAGATCCAGGTCCCACAGATGATCAAATGCCAATCCTGCCATCATGGCATCTGAACAGTTTTGGAGATTAACTGCTTCTCTTGTATGATTGATAAGACATGAATAATGAAATTACTCCCTGAAATATCTAGAGCTGTATATTCAGGTGAGGTTTATTCTCTCACCTGACCACTTCTCTCACTTTACAGGAGGATGTGGTCAGCTCTGTTGTGTGATCAGCTTTGCATGATACTCTGAACATGATTTTTTTCCTTTTGGGCAATAATTTAAAAAGAGTTGATTTGGAATTAGTTTTCTTTGGTGTGTAACAGTCAGCAGAATTCTTCATGAACGTATCAGGGAGAGCATAAAACCATGAGATGGGGAGGGTTTAGTAAACTGGATCTACCAACAGAGGAACTGGAAGGCAGAAATTGCATTTGATAGGTGTGGGAGGGGAGTGGCAACAACATTTTAAGCTTCCAGGTCAGCTCTTTTTTCTCCCTCATTGCTGATGAGATTGTGTTTTTCCCTAAAATTTTCCCAAATTCCTTCTCTCTGTGAAACTTCCTTTGTGGTGAGTCTATATTGTTATTTTCCTCTCTATTCCCCTTATATTCCTCTCTATTCCTCACAATATTGTTATAAAATGATCACAGGAAAACCCCTGTGGTTTGTTCACACAGCAACGCACGCAAGAATTGTAACAGTTAAAAGAGTTATTTTAGGGTGCATCCACCAGGTTCTGATGAATCAAACTATACCTTTAGGGCAGCAGCAAGGCATTTTAATTACCACAAGCACACATTTTGAAAGGAAATATCAGCTATCTTTATTAACAGCTGTAATAATGACACCTTTGGGACTACCTTGATTAGAAATGTGACGGAAGGAAAGTCATCAAGAAAACTCCTGTGACTCTGAGTTATTTTTGAGTCTTACCTACAGCACCTAAGTAGGTTTCAATGTTTTTTTTGCAGAAAACATTTTCGTCAACTCTGCCTTTTTTTATGAAACATGAAAACTGAACACCCATTGTGTTAAAGTTATCCCTTAAATTCTCAGGTCAGTCAAAGTGAAAACTTCCATAAAAGTCACTAAAATTAAGCCCCAAACTGCAGGCTTTCTTCTCTTGTCTAAGGTGTTGGATTGGTTGTCATCATGAGAAATACAGTTGTCCTTTAATCCAAACACCATTTTATGCACATAATAAAAGTGATTTCTACCCAGTAGTCACATCCAGCCATTGCTTCATAAATTCTCACCAACCCCATCTTGTTGTCCCTGATGAAGGACGTTCCTTCACTGGAAGCCAAGAGCAATCAGGTATTAAAATTACTTCCAGCCGGCACTCACGTGGTGAATTATGAAACAAACAACTGTAGGCACCAGAATTAACAGAGAAGAACTGACTAGAACAGCTAAACCACAGCAGAGTTAGCAGCCAAGCCTTCATCTTGCTGTGATGTTTTCTGAAATAAAACATAAAGCCCCTGTGTGTGTGTGCATACATATATAAATAAACCTGGGTGCACATGAAAGTGCAATGCTTCTCAAAATATTTTAGGAAATAACTTCCCTGTGAAAGACAGATGAAAGTCTTTTGGCAATTTAATTTGTCGGGGAATGATGAATAACCTCAGCCATTACTAAATAAAGGGTGAAATCAGGTGATAGTAAATAATAATAATCATACTGCAGGCTGATTACCAGACAACTATTCAATAAACCTGGTTTATTGCAGCAGAGAAACCACTTTCCTGGAGCAGTTATGACCGCTGCTAAATCAGATTTCTACGTAATGTGTCAATTCAGATTCCATAAAACCATATTGCTCTGACTCTGAACACCGTGTTTTTTAAGGACTCAGTTAAAACATGACCAGACAGGGCTGCCTCTCCCTCCAAGTTCTTGTAGGGTTCTCAGCAGCTTAAACTGAGCTCAGAGGGTCCTCACTGCCATTGCCTGAAGGTTCATTGTGTAAAATCAATGTATAAAGTTCTTTTAATGCTTTCTACAGTATGTTTTTCTGCCTTGGAAAACCAATTCCTGCTTTCCTTGGAAAGAGTGCTTGCTGTAGTGGGATAGGGAAGGAATTGGCAGCCTGTCATGGAAAGGCTCCATCTTCTCCAAAAAGAGCCATGTTGGTCTCTCTCAGATGGCCTGTAGAAATATGTGACTAATTTCACCTCCCTGACCGAAGGCATATTCCTTGGAAAAGCATAACACTCCCTTCTGGAAAGGTCTTACTCCCTCCATTGATTAGATGGTCCCCACTTGATCACCTCAAAAAGCTGTATGAGGTGGATCTCATCCTGTTACAGCAGCCCTCTTGTTAGAGGGTAGAAATGAGCCGAGACAGACTTCTTGTTTCTCACAGCATGAAAAGAGCCCTGGTTTATTCCTCTCTACAGCTCAGCCATGCTGACTCCAACCATTCACTGACTCTGGCTGCAGCAAGCTCCTACTGCAGGTTTCCCTTGCAGCCTCTGACTGCTGGTTATTTCCTGCTAAACTCTGACTGCAGGTATGCATTTGCAGACTGTGACTGCAGGCTTTTACCCAGCTAGACTGTGACTGCAGGTTCCAACAACAGGCTCTGACTGCAGACCCAGACTGGCCTCACTGCAGTGATTCTCCCCAGGATCCTTCTTCTTCATGATGCTCTTATTCCCCCTTCCTCAAGGTTCCTCCATGATGAGTGTCTCTCACTAGTTAACCCCCTTCCTTTTATCACACTTACCTTTATTGGATATAGCTGTGACTCATTAGGGGTGAGGCTATATTGGGTAATTAACACAACTGTTACTTAATCAGGGGCAAGGTATCCGTATTCCCTTCTCCTACACCATCCTAAATTTACAAGTCTTTGGGGTGGATCTCTGATCTAACTTCAGTTGGAAGACTTTGCTCTGAACCACTTTGCTGGTGTTTTCTCTATCTGCAATGTCATCCTAGACTGGTGTTGATGGGGCAACCATTCCACAGGGATTTTGGCTTTCCTTTAGGATATTCAGCTGGTCCAGTTCCTGATGTCATTTTTTGGCTGCCCTTAGTCTACTATCAGAGAAAAAAAGAGAGATCTGTGCCCTGGTGTTCCTTAGTCCCGTTATTTAGGCTGGCTCTCCTTCCATTTTGGAAAGAAATGTTAACAATCCCTTTGGTTCCACAAATTCCCCCGTGGGTGGATGGAAAGGAATGGGGAGGAACAGCCATTCCTCTTTTCCCCACCTCAGTAATAAGCAACTCCTGAGGGCAACTGAACGACACTGCTCAGAGATTTATATCCCCAGAGATCCATATCCCATTTAGGGAATATGATATAATTGGTTTGACAGATGTGGCAGGGTCAGGGGGAGGCAGAGGGAGTTGTTGGGAGCAGAGCTATGAGTAAATATGTGTGGGGGAGGAAATTCAGTGCAGTGGAGGAAAATGCAGGAGTACAGGGGAGAAAGGAGTGCTGGCAGATAAGTTGAAGAGAAATGGGAAAAGATTATTTGGGAAAAACCAGAAAAGTGGGAGAACAAAATCTGAGGGAAGGCCAGAATGAGCTGGTGGGGAAAGGGAGAATTTCAAGGAGGAGAAATCCCTTGGGGGAGTAAGAGTCCTAGGGTAAGGATAGAAGGTCCTAAACTGAGGAGAAACTAACCTAGGTGTCAGGTATCTCCTAAAAAAAGCAGTGAAGGCTCACCAAAGCACATCCTAAATGGAAAGGAGAAAGGAATGAAATTAAAAAGTGACTTTCTAATATGCTGGAGGAGTTAATGTCAACATTTTATAATAACATGAAATCTATATTAACACCTTTCAGTGTCTTGACAAAATGCAATTAAAAGTTTCCCAGACAAGAGCACTCTGATAACCCTCAGTGCCACAGAAGCAAAGGCAGCCCTCAAGCTTTGGAAGCCTTTTAGGGATCCCAGCTGTGCAACATTCCCTTCATGAAGTCCAGACCGAACCCTTACACTTGACATAAAATCCAATAGGAAACCAATTTAGGGGACAGGTGCATAATATCCAGGGTTTATCTTCCTCCAGGCTGATAGTTTTATGCTTAGGTTGATTGTTTTAGGCCAAGCAGGAGATAATGATGACTTTTATAAATCTAGAACCTCTTTTTGGTTAGTTTCTTTTTTCTTTTTTTTTCTTTTTTTTTTATTTTTTTTATTTTTGAGGGCAGAGGTGATATGAAGATACAAGCTGTGACTCATTAAAAAATCCCACCTGTTGTTTAGGGGTTGCAAATTCAGATTAGGAGCTAATCCCAGCTGGTGGGGATAGTGTTTACATTGGAGTTGTAGTACAATCAGGTAATTTTCTTTATTATTGTTAAAAATATGAGCTGTATGTTTCTGTTGTGCCATTTGTTCTGCTTTTTGAGCTTTTTTCTGGTGTTCTTTCACAACCTTCTAGTCAGAAAGAGACCTCATCTCTTAATTTTTATAGAGATCAACCTAATTGCTCTCTTGCATTGAATTTAAAAACGTAAGGGATAGGGTTAGAAAGAATACTATATAAACAATCTAATAATAAAATAACATTCATGTTATTATGGTGCTCTTAACCAATACCTGCAAAGCTTTCATTGCTATGAAATATTTTAACCATAACAAATACTTCCCTGCTTGTCTCAAACGTCACAGATGTGTACATTTTTATGAACTCTGTGTCTTTATCCTTCCACACATAAATAGCAGCTTTATTTCCTTGGGTCTACAGGATCAGTCATTTTATGACCTCGAATGTCTGTGTGTCTTTGTGTGGCAGAAAACAGAACAGGATCTGGCTGGCAGAGTTAGGAATTATAAAGATTATAAGATTATGACAATATTTAGTTATTACAAGACTTTAACTGCCACAGTTTAACCCTTTCGAAGTGTGGCATCTGTCTTGAGGACCAACTTTCCTCTCTTGGATAAGGCAGGAGGGAAACACCTGGCCATAGGTGAGCCTGGCTCATCCTGGGACACATCCAGGACTGCAGGTCCTGCCTTGAAAAGGGAAAAAAAAAGTCATGAAAAACCCTGAATTATCTCAGAGCAGCTCAAACATGCCCTGCACAAAGCACTTTGCTTTGACAAGAATGGTTCAGTTGGCTAAGTTTTGGTGGGGTTTCTTGGTTGTTTATTGTTTGTTTGTTTGTTTGTTTTGGTGGGATTTTTTGTTGTTGTTTGATTGGTTGGGTGTTTTTTGTTGTTTGTTGGTAGGTTTGTTGGTTTTGATTTTGTTGTTGTTTTTTGGGATTTTCTTCCTGCAGAAAATCTGAGCAAATCTTTCATTTTGAGGAGCTTCAATGGCTGGAAGTTCTGGGGGGTTTAGGTGTTTTTTTTCCCCCGAGAGATTTCTGGTTTAGAGTCTCTGCTATTCTGCAGTCTTTGATGGGAAATCGATGCTTATCTGAATTTTGGGGATGCCCAGCAGTCCTGGAGACACTCCTCTGGAATAAATGAGGATTTTTCACAGTGGTCACTGTGCATCTGCACTGAAACCTGGAGAAGCAACTGGGATTTACCAGTTGTTCCTAGAGTTTCTGACCCACTTTAGACAATCTAGAAAATCTGGAATATCCTTTATTTTAAACATAATGAGCAGATGTCCAAGAATGTGTTCACTGGTATTTTTATCTGCTTCTCCTCAGAAATCAAGAGGAATCTGAACATTTAGAGGTTGGGAGGTAAATTCACTTTGGTGTTGTGGCTCTCACATTTTTTTCCTTTAATTTTTTATTTTCTCTTCCCTCTGTGGGTTGCAATAATTTCTTTGACAGAAGTGTGGTGTGCACATATGGGAATTATAACATTATTTGGGATGATCTGTGTAGAACAAGCCTTAAAATATGGACAAGAGAGAAGTTTCTGTGTGGGTTTATGTGAGCAGAATAGATTTGTGAGCTGAGTTTTATTAAGCAGAGATCTATTTTTTTTTTTATACTCACTCATACAAACTCTCTTGTAATTTAAAATGATTAAGAAATGTAATAAAACAGAAAAAAAATTTCTACGAAATAGATAAAACAGTTGTTCATTTTGACCAGATCTTTCCTAACTAAAATTAGTCACTGAAGTTCACTTAGAGCTACACAGTGGAAATAAGAATCAGCACTGAAAAAAATACCTGAATAAAAGTAATTTTGTATTATTAACTGTTTCATTGTGTTACAATGTGTAGCAGGCATGAAAAATGAAATTTATTATTAGGATAAATACCCTACAGAGCATTAGAGTTTCTTTTTGGGTTTTTTGGGGTTTTTTTCTAAACAAATACAACTTCAAAATTTTTTTTTTTTTTTTGAAAATGCTCCTAGGTACATAATTATCATCTTCTCTATTAATGATGGAATAAGATCTTGTTTTAAAACCTGGAAGTATAAAATTAAGATTTTTAAATATTAGAACGATTCTACTGAAATGCCCCATTCAGGAATTCCCATCTTGCCCAGGAGGTGTGGACATGATGCACTTTTCTGGCACATCTATGTGAATTTGCCTTAAAGAGATTACTTCTAAGAACGGCTAAGCATGTGTGTAGATATAAAAGAGGATAAAAAAAATCAAATTAAACAGCTTCATTTGAGACAAGGAGGTTATGAGGCCACAGGCATTTGCCCTCGTGGACGTGCTGTTTGTAGCTTTACACATTGACTCTTCAGCTTTTAAAATGCTGCCTGGAATCTTAATTGGATTTATGAGTTGGCAAAGGCAGTAAGGCAGTGGGCTTAAGGACAGCACTAATTCTGAAATAATCTTCATCTCAGTACAGAGGGATACGTGAGACTGGATCCCTGTAACTTTTCATTTTGTCATCTTCTCAAATTGTAAGTAAAATAACATTTAAATGTAAGGCTGTAGAGCTACCTCTACTGTTAAAAAACCAATAAAGAAATGGTTCAGCTCTATTTTTTGCTAATTTATTGAAAAGCAAGTAACTAAAATTAAAATAGAGACATCAATAACAATTGGTAATGAAAGAATTTGAGGAGGGGACAAAGGATGTGATCATCATTTGCATGAACCTCTAACATAATGACCTTAAAGATATCTTTTAACTGACAAAATGTAGAGATGGTATTGTTTAATGACTGTCCTAGATGAGATTTGACCTTTTTGTGTTAAAAATAAAAAATTGACCCTTAAAAAAATGTGTTGAAGGCAAACTTTTAATCTGGACTCAGCCAATATCACCCAGCTTTTCAAAGATGGAGAAACCATTTAAAGCAGTCTGTGTGCCAGGCAGACAATTCTTTATTACTGTATTAAAAATGTGCATGTTTATTTTAATGAGCAGATTATTAGTTATAACATCTCGCTCAAGTTTAAATATTTTACCAGTTATTTTTAAAGCATCTGCATTTCACTTAGTGCATCAGAAGTCCCAGGAGACATGCCACTAAGAGCTTTTTCAGAGTTTTTGATGTGTCTTAGAGAAAGCTTGATTTATTTATTTTTTTTTTTTAAGAATTTCTTTTCTAAGAGATCTAAGTGAATAAAAGAAATTAAAGGGGAGCTCAAAGACAAGAAGGAAGAGCCCTAAAAGGAAATTTTTGTTGGCAGATGTGCAAGTTTTTCCCTTCTGCAGATATGGATTTCTCTGGGAGATGCACCAAGTGCTGCTTTAATGAAGGGAGCTGCAGTTGGCAGGTGGGCAAAGTGCTGACTTTGGCAGGTCGATGCTGGTTCTTCATCTCATGAATTGTTATTTAATTGCACAATATTACTTTCTAGCCAGTGATTGAAACAAATCAGGGCTGGCAAAGGGAATAAATTAAAAAGAATGCAAGCACAGCTGAATGAGCACGACACTCCAAAACATTTTGGAGGTGCTCAGGACACTGAAGCAGTTCATCAGGAAGAGATGGACAAAACTCCATTCACTCCAAAGACTCTTGGGTGACCTTTTTGGTGACTGAAACTTCCATTTGTCCCTCCCAGCAAGGAGCAGCCAAATCTCTGTCCCTCACTCCACATAAATGAAATTATTTTCTCTGCTGCACGAGAAGCATGACCCACAAAGTGTCTCCCACCCTACTCCACTGGCCCAGTTCCTCCAGCTCTGGGAGTCAGTGGAGCACTGGAGCTCAGCTCTTGGGCTTCTTGCCCTGCATGAACTTCAGGGGTAAATGTCAGCCAGCTCTTAAGCTATCAGTGGATTTCTCATCAAAGTTTAAGACCCTGGTAAACCTCTTTACTGCTTCTGTGGCAGTGATCAACGTGCTCTATGTATTTCCATTTTGGAAGATAAACACAGGGGCTTGACCAAAATAAAACAAGTGCAGAAGTGCTGTGATCTTAGAAGTCTTTAAATTTCTCTAATATAAACAGTCCATAAGAAGCTTTGGCCTCTTAATCCTCGCTGGTTTTTAGACAATTTGTTGTCTTACAATTAGGTGCAGATGGTTTGAAGCTGTAATGCTGATAAAAAAAAGAAAGAAAAAAAAAAAGATGCTTAGGATTACTTCAATTTCCGGGTTGGATTTTACCAGTAATCCATGTCTGAAACATAAGAAATCTGGTTTTATCTGATCTTTAATGCTAGTTTACAGATCACTGACATATTTCAGTGATTACAGTATGTGCATGAAATAATACTATTATCATATTTAGAGCAGGAATGAATCTGTGGGAAGGCTCTGTAGCAGCATCCAGCTCTTCAGTCTGTGCTGCTCATGGCAGAACTTGCTGCTTTCATTTAACCATGCAAAAAAAAAGGGGCTTGTTACACAGGGGAGGTTTTATTTTACAGCTGGAATAGCACTGTCAAGGATTTGGGTAACATGGAGGAAACTCTTCAATGTGATTATTTAATGTGGAGAAAATAGCTGAAGACTCCCAGAATGACTCATTTGCCAACATCTTTTTAGGAAGTTCTGTCTTTCTCTTCGGAAAACACAGACATGAGCAGATGTAGAAGTTGAAAGGCTGTGAAACACTTTTAACTGTGTCAGAGCAGGATGGGAAGTTGTGGTAGGATTCAAAAATCCACTTTGCCAGGAGTCTATAAATTAGATATTTTAAGCTGGTGAAAGAAGACCACTTCTATAAACTATAGCACTTCTATAGTAATTATTTGATCCTCTAACTGTTGATATTCCTGCCTCTTTCAACAAATCCTCGTGGCTTGGTCTTTATTTGTAACTGAGCTGGTATTTTGCTTGGGCTTGGTGGGTACCCTGTGAGAAGGTATAAACTACCTAAGATAATAAAAGCTGATGCTGAATTAGTTCTCCTGTTCAAAGCATTTTTTTTGGTACAGGTGTTGAAGGCTGTCTTTTCTGGTGAAGCAAAAGGCTTTTTAAGCTAAAGACAGCAATGTTTATTATTAATTGATGGTCCTACTCTTTAATGCTTGGACAGCAAAATTTAATTTATTTGATATGAATTCACTTTTTCTCTGTTAAGTTGCAGCATTGCTACAAGAGGAATTTTGTGGTGCTGTTCTAAGTTCTCCAACATCAGTGATTTAATAAAACATAAAACAAAATTAGCCCTGAGGGTGCTCCTGGATGAGAGGAGCAGGGAGCTGCTTAGGGAAGGACTCAGCAGAGGGAAGTCCAGAGACAAACAGCCAAGACCATTTTGAACAAGCTGTGCTGGAGGTGTTCCCTGCTCCCTGCCCTCTCCTGGCTTCTCTCCACTCTGACAGGAGCTGAAAGACCAGAAAATATGGACGTTTTCAGTGGTGCTGTGCAGCAGCAGGCATCCATCCAGCGTGGCAGTCCTTAGGTTTGCTGGGTTAAGGTCTCTTCCTGGCTTGCCTGCTGCTTTCAGCATTCCTGCTGGCAGCACTGCACCTGTCTGTTCCTCAGCTCCAGGTTTGAACACACAAGTGAGGGAGGTCACCTTTCCCTTTAGAATCAGGGCTGCAGGGATGTCTGTCACTTCTGTCTCCACCAGCATCAACTTATTCCTCACTTCCAGCATTTTTTCCAGACTTTCACTCTAGTCCTGCTCCCTTGAAGTGGTGAGTTTAGGCTTCAAGAACCATTTATTTCAGCCATAGATAAACCACCAGAGGTAAAACCCACAGAAATTAATGCCCTGGGAACAGAATCAAAGAGAAGCCCTAAGGGACAACGTGCTCAGGGGCAATTTTTTATTCTATTTTTTATTAAAAAGCTGAATATCATGGAGAAGAGAAGCAATGGCTGATCTGAGCCCAGCATCCTGGTACCTGGCTGTATTTGTCATTATTTTCAGCCTGGTTCAAAGAAGGGTTCTGGCAGCACAGCCCCTGTTGTGATGCCACTCTTCAAATCTGCCAGTGAAGGATCTTCTCAAAGAAATGGGTGAAGTCAGTGTTTAGACTAAATTCCAGTAAATAAACACATTCAGAGCTGAAAAGGCACACTGAACGTGGTAGCCATGTCCATTTCACTTATTTGGAATGATTTTGTCTAAGGAAAAGGAAAAAAGAAGAGCAATTAACTGGCTTGGCTTTGCCACAGTAGCTAAACAAACCCTGCAACGTGAACGGGTGGAGAAATGTATGCTTATTTTTTCATTTTAGTTATTGTTTTCAAAGGAAGGAGTGGTCATGTTTGTAAAACATTCAGGTGCCCTGGTGAGGAAAACAATATAAAAATAAGAGTCTAAAGATGAGGAAGCACAGGTTTCATTCAACTGCAGTTCACACCTTCAGAGACCAAGTAAATATTTTAAGAACATTCCTGGGTTTTGATGCTTGACAGCTTTCCTTATAAATACAAATAACAGAAAATCAAAAAAGAGAAAAATTAACATTATAGCAAAATGTTGCCAGAGGCCTGCTGCCACATCCATAATTCATAGGGAGCCTGCAAGGAGCTGCAGCTTTCTGCTCTCTTCTGAAGATGGTGATGTTGTGCACTCCGTTCACTTGATGCCTGCATGTTTTTCCAATCTGATGCTCAAACAAAAAAAAGTATTTTGCCCTCTCTAGGTTAAATAGAAGTACTTTCATATGGTGCAGAACATTGTGATTAGAGATTTTATATTCTGAAACACAGAGGAAGAAGGGGATTTCTTGCAACTTTACAAAAAAACCCATTATGTTTATATAATTGTATGATGGAAAGCTTCATTTTCATTTTAGACCCACTTTCCTTTAAAGCCACTCTGAATTTTGTTTCTCAAGCCAGGGACAACTCCAAGAGGCACACTGACCATGTGATTTTGTGATCATTTGCAATGTGTGCTGAACAGTGCCTTAGAAAGCACAGCCCGTGTCTGATGGTGTGATTACTGCTCTGGTGGGATCTGCCCAAAGTGGGTTGTTTTCCTGTTAGCAGACAAGTCAGGCAAGACAGATCCCCTGCTCTGTTCCTTTCCAGCTCAGTCAGGGCCATGGATGCTGTCCTGAAGTACAGATTGGTACCATTTGGGTATGGGGTTCTAAGATCTGGGATCATCTTTACTGTAGCTGCTTTGTAATACTCCCATATTTCTGAAACCATACCTGGTTGTGCCAATTTTTATTTCCTCTATCTAAAAAGAAAAAAAAAGTCCGTTTAAATTCTTCTTTCCATGGACACTGTTGAATCTTTAGCCGCTGCCTGGCCCAATAACTTGAATTGTTACAGAATTAAGTGTATCTGTGTTGACCCATTATAAATTTTGGATATTTATGTCAAGGGAATGAATTACTTCATGATACAAATATTCTAATCCTGTAGATAGAAGTGGTGGAAAGAAATGTGGGAAAATAATTAGGAGAAGCACTGTAGGAAATCCAGGTTGTGTAGAATGAGACACAGGTGGTCCAACTGGGTACAAGAATCTCTTGTTTCAATGATTTATGTCTGCCTATAGGTAATGATGTGGGATAATTGAATACAAGACACAGCAGAAGGAAAAAAAAAAAATCCATTTTTTAAAATCCCCCTTTCTAGTTTTTATCAGCGAGATGAGATTTATAACGGAGACCTCTAAATTCAGCATGGCTTGCTGCCAGGGAGATCCAAACCAGAGCCTGGCTTTTGCAGCATCAGAGCTGGGCAGGGAACAAGCCCCTGCATCTTTAAGAAGTGCTTATTTGGCATTTACTTACTTAGTTAAAGATCATTGCCAGGCAGAACTCCCGTGGGAGGAGTGGATGGTTCACTGGGCCTCATGGGGAGGGCGGTAATTAAACTCTGAAGGCAAGCAATGATGTTAAGCTAAAAGCTCATCTTTAAATAGTAATACACTTGCAATGTAAAGTGGAAGGCCCTCGGGTGCCTGTTGACACAGCGTTAGGAGCTGGCACTTTTTTATATAAAAGCTAAATTGAAGAAACTGTTATGAGCTCATCTGCATAAAGCAATATGATTCTGCCTGAGGGTGTGGGCAACAGGGAGTGATTAGCAAAACGTCTTTTTCCCTGCTACACTGTTGCTCTGATAACATGCCACTTGTCACTGAGAAATTTGAGATACCATATGCCAACCTGCATCTACAGAGACCCCCTTGCTGATTGCACATCGAAGAATTTCCTCTTCAACACATGAGGAGCTGTCAGAAAGCATTTCTGAGGCTGCATGAGACGTGCTGGAAAGGAAAATCTCGTGTTGCCTTCCTGATTCCTCCTCTTGAGTTATATCCAGCCCTTCCTAGTGAACTTCATATGTGAAATAAAATGCATTTACACAGGAAGAACTGGGGATTCTCTGCTGACTTTCATCTTCTCTTCATCCCATGTGGGTTGGAATTGGTTATACAAACTAACCTGCAGCAATTTGGGGCTCTGCTTCTGATGGAGAAGCTTGATTTCCATGGAGATGTGGATGGGGCATTCACTTTGCTAAGCAGCAATTTGGATTTTTTTTGTCTGTGCCTCCTGGGACAAGGTGGGAGTGTCCAATGGAATGGTAGTGATGATTAGGAGAAAATTAACATCAAGCAAGAATATGTTTTCCTGCCATGGCAGTTGCAGAGATCAATGATTTAAAATAAATGAAAAAAGGAATACCATAAACTTCCAGTCAAGTGGCAATTTTCTGTTCTGAGGTAAAAGTGTTTTTTTCTGTCGTAACAAAACAACCTTAGTGGTTTTTTTCCTCAGCATTTTGATTTTCATGTCTGGTGTTGAGTGGAAGATTTAATTAGTATATGTAGTAAGCACGAGTGTGTGCAAGGGAACTTTCTCTTCAGAAACATAATGCATCCTAAAAAATTTTGTTGTTCACATGCTGTGCCTCACTGTGCCTGTTTGCTGTGGAAATGCTGATGTTGGTCACTTCTAATTTTCATTACATGGAAAGAGATTGGCTTCATTGCACTTCATACACTGAAGATCATTTCCTAAAAAAAGAGTCCCTGGGGCCTTTGGAACACCTTTTTTCAGAATACAAAGGAATTTTTATTTGAAATTTGTATTTGTATTTGAAAGAGTCCCATCTAGGTCGCCAAGATCCTCCAATATTTAACCCCTGTGTGTTCACAGAGATGTATCCCTTTCTAATTGGTTTGTCAAGCTATAACTTCCTGAAAAATCACTTCCTGGCCAAACCACCACAACCCCCCTTTTCTTTGCATGAACATCCCTATTTGAAATTCCAGACACAGAGTGACTCAATAGTTGAACAACTCATCATTAACTCATTGATTCTCATACAAGACTGGTAGGGAGCAAAACCATTTCCATCTCTTCAGCATGAGGTGAACAGTCCAAAATGGTCCTGTCCATAATGAGAAGATGCCCAATTCTAAGGTCTACTTCTTGCAGGCTTGTACTGGTGATGATTTTTCCAGTAATAAACCAAATACTGGCAGGTTGCTGAGGGCAAACCAGGCTTTCAGCTTGGGAAAGTTTGGTTCAAGCATTTAGCACCGATTCACAGAATTTGGGGCATGAGGAATGTGAAGGAAGATCCCCTCCTGAGAAGGACTGAGGCAGAATGACAGGTTAGATTTGGGAAGCTGGTGTGTCTGTTATGGCAATGCTGTTCCCAGCCTGTGCATCCAGGGTTCAGTGCCCCAGGCTGGCTGTGTGCTGAGTGTGAGGGGGAGGGTTGTTTATTCTC
Source organism: Illadopsis cleaveri (assembly GCA_013399915.1). Classification (NCBI taxonomy): domain Eukaryota; kingdom Metazoa; phylum Chordata; class Aves; order Passeriformes; family Timaliidae; genus Illadopsis; species Illadopsis cleaveri. Next base: position 18,160 of record VXBB01002443.1, read on the forward strand.
CTTTCCCTGTCATGGCACTCATGACAAGAAGAGACATGAAAAGCTCAAGGGGCTAATCAGTTTTTAGGCTCTGACCCATATTTTGAGTTGGCAGTAATTATGAAATGTAGGAATTCTCATGTCTGATTATACCCATGGACCTGCAGCACTCCCTCGTTTGCTCCAGACCTTGTGTGGATGAGGAGTGAGCAGGGACTTTATATTTGAAAGAAATTAAATTGTGGAAATGAATGAAACTGAGGTGATCATGGTAGTGAAAAGACTCAGGGGTTTGGGGGTATTTTTGGTTTGTTTGGTAGAGATATTTTGAGCTTGTTTGGTTGGTTGGTTAAGTTTCTTTTTTAGCTGTGCCAGGTTGTTGGAGATAGCAGGGAAAAAGGAAGACAAATGCACAGCCTGGCCCCTAGAGCTTTCAAAAGATAAGACCAAGCTGGTTTTGGCACTGCAGAAGAACAGACCTGATGACTTATTTCCACTCTGATACATGAGAAACTCCTGCATCTCTTGACCTCTGATACTTTCATTGTCAAGGAGGGGCTGCTTTGCACAACTGAAGCTGGAAGAGGCAAACCTGTTGCAATTCCTGATGAATAACACTGCTGAGCAGTAAAATCACCCATTTTGAGATTCCATAAAACTCATGTGACTGTAGAAAGCATCAAGACGAAATCCACACAGGTGGACTCACTCTCTTTGACTGTGCTTCAGTTTTTTTCCTATTGATCCAGAGAATGGGTTGAAAAGTCCTGAAGTAGGAATCAGAAGTGCTCTCGAACACAACAAGGAGGTCTCATCTTCATTTTACACTGTAGAACTGCTAATTTCTCATCCAGATAAACAGTGGGAAGAGGCACTTTCTGCTGTGGCTCTTCTTTGTGTGCCTTTAGACTTGATTTTAATGCAGATTGAGAAGGGCATGTGCTTGTAGCACTTGTAAGCTTAGGACATTATATTAAAAGAAAAATATCCTTTAATGTATCATGAGACAAAGCTTAAAAAAAATCCTGTTAGTGTCAGTGATGGTACTTATTTCTCTTGTCCTCCCTTTCTCTGTTCTTCTTTTGCTCTAGCGGCTTTGACCATTGATGCTAATTAGTACTGAAAAGGACATTTTTGGCAAGGCTTTTAAATACAGCTTTTATCTTCTCTAGCAACAGACAAAGTTGTATTTAATGGTATTTGACATCTAAGAGTGACTGCAAGGTCTTTTTTCTGTTGATTTTTTTCTTTCCTAAAGGAGTTCCTTATTCTTCTAATTTATTAGGAAATCAGATGTACTTTTATTCTCGACAAACTTCTATACTTAGCTGAGAACATGCTGTGTTTATATGACTGTACAGTATTAAAAAGCAAGTGATAATTATGTCAATGTTGCACTGAGTGTTCCTTTTATTAGTTTTCCCCTGAATATTTTGTTGAGCTACCACATATCTTTTCAACTAACAAAATTATGTCTTTTCTTTTCTGAATGATTTTAAGGCAATTCCTCTCAGCACCGTCTACATATTGGCCTGTACAGAATAGTTGATATTTATTTGCTAGAGACTCTTGGGAAACAGTTGATCCAAATGATTGCTGTAGGTGTTTCCTACTTGCTTCTCACTGCTGTCTTCAGAGACAGCATTGCCAGATGTAGCTGTGCCAATCTTAGGTGATAAGAGCTGCCACTGGATCAAAATTTCTAGAAGCAGCAGCAATAAAATGACCACAGCCTTCAGAAAGTGCGGAGTGACTGGGAATTTAACAAGAATCCTACAAGGAGATGTCTTTCCTTTTCTCTTTCTTGGTGGGTGTGCCCCAAATCGAGGCAATCTTCTGCTTCCCCAAACCATTAATTTGTCATACTTTAAATCATTTTTATTTTAAACTGCAAAACCCCAACTGAACAGGACGGGGAACACAGGCTGTAAAGAGCATGTCCTGTAAGGCACCAGACATATTTTGGATTCAGCTGCTGTGTAGGTCTAGACGTGGTCGCAGGGTGGCAATCAATAGTCTGCAGAAATAAACGGTCATTTTCCTCTTCCACGGCCATAATTCTTCTAAACCATTACAGCTCCCATTAGGACTGGATTTTTGGGATGCAAGGAAGGCAGTCCTTCAGCCTGGAGCTCTTGGGAGCAGTTTTCAGGCCCCTTGCCCTCGGTGTCCCTCCGGAGTGCAGCTGCCTGGACCCGCGGCACGCGATGCGCCGCAAACCCTCCCGTGGACTTCCGTGAACTTTTGGCTCGGGTTCTTGGCCCTGCAGGGGCTGCAGCCATCTGTCACCAGAGAGTGATCTAACCCAGCCTGGCAAACTGGCCCAAGGGGAGCCAATCTGAAGATGAGCTTCCCCTCATTTTTTGCATTTCTCAGCTGCCCAGCATGCCCTGCCACAGCCGCAAGGAATGATTACGGCCCTTGCTGTTGGACTGAATCATGGATATGGCATGTCAGCAAATCCCAGGATTCCCCCCCACCCCAATTCCCTGTGTGCAGGTTTCACTTTTGAGGCTGGTTCCCCTGAAATAACTTTTAGTTGCATTCTATTATTTTTTTCCCAGAATTTTTTTTTGTTTTGTTTTCCAAAGCAGTTAAGTAAGACACAGTTCCCCACAGCCTTATTGGAATTACAGCCTGGATGTTTCTCCATAGGTCAGGTTAGTTTGACATCCACATTTCTCAGAAGACAGAAAAGATTTATTTCAGTCATCTTTTTGTATTGGAGCGAGTACAGCTGGATTCTAAAGCTGTGCACAGGAAATATTATTACTATTATTATTATTAACAATAATTGTAATATATAATATAATGCCATTCTGCTCTCAACTTTCACTCCCCATGGGGCAACATGTGGGCCCTGCTAGAACAATAATTCATTGCCCCTGGGAAGGGCAAATCTTCAAGGAACTGGTCTGCAGGTGAAAAAGATGATCCAAACCTCAGCTTCCATATTTTTAGAATAGGCAGAAAACAACAGTTTAGCATCATTTTCCTCAAAAAATGCTTTGGGAATGCTAAATTTTTTCACTTTTATTGGAACATTAAAATGACATACTTCAGAATCTGGAACTTTTTTCCCATGTTCTTTGAGGAATGTTGACACATCAGCTTTTAGCCTCCATAAAAAATTAACAGATGATGAAATGTAATAATTTCTCATGATCTGAAAATTCAGTATTTTGTTTATCATCAGAAGTGTAATTTTTTGTTGGGTTTCTTTTTTTTTTTCAGTTTAAATATGTCTGTAGGAAGTGTGTGATGCATCAGGAGCCCATCCCAACTGATGCACATCCTAATAATTGGCGTGGTGCACATCATCGTTCACAACCTGAATTAGACATAAAATATTTCCCACATGAAATGTAATTACCATGACTCAATAATCACTGTGAAAATAACTGTTTTCCCTTCCTATATAGAGAGCTTTTCTTTTGAGATGAGAATAATAATCAGCATTTGCCGGGTGGGACAATCCCCATATTCTGGAATTGAAATTTGCAGCAGTTATCATCAACTCAGGTGTTTAAATGTGTATTGGATTGGTGCTTTGGGGAACAGCAGAATTTGGGATAATGCTGTCACTAGAGTGATATTTTGTCATGAAAGACCTTTAAATAAGCTTTTTGAGCCCAAAGCAAGGCCACAGTGGAGTCTCTGAAAAGTCTCACATTGGGGTGAAGAGGCTTTGGGCCATTGGCTTTCAGAGCCACAGTCCTGCAATGGAGCTTCTCAGGGGTGTGGGAGCTAAAAAATTATCTGCTTTTAGATTGTAGGGCCAGCTTTTCATCCAGGTTTTAGTTGGGATCACATTTTCCAACAGGTGCTTGAAGTGTTCCTATGAAATCACAGAGAGAAACAGTTTACATCCCCAGTGTTGGTGCCTGCATTTAAATTTAATTTAAGAGTATGCGAGGAGAGGAATACAAAAGTCTTTTAAAGGCATTAAGAAACCTTCTATAATAGCAAAATGTTGCATGTAATCTCAAATAAATATATAAATTTCTGATTTTCTGAATCTTTGCCAGAAAAACCTGAGTTTTCAGTGAACCCATTAAATAAGAGTTCTAAACATAAGCATTTTTAATGTACATAAGTTCATATATAAAATGAGAGGGAAATGGGATTTCTCTCTGAGGGAAAAAAGCTTACTTTTCAGATGTTGTTATTTCTTCTTACTGATAATACCTAAAATTATTCTTAATAGTAATGAAGATATTGGCTTTATCTCATAACCAAGATTTCTGTATAAAGATGAGTCAAACTATTTTATGTTTCACATTGGCTAAAGATGAAATGTAGCAGAGTATTCATTACTATCAGGAATGTCTGGCCTAAACTGCACAAGTGGTTGCACTGAAATAAAAAAAAACTCCCACCTTTTGCTCAGAGCCAGGGTATTATTTGCAGCTTTTTTGTTCTCTACAATGTTACCATGGCCTTATCTCAGGGCTTTTTAAATGGAGCTCCACTGCTTATAGGAGGTAATAAAAGAAAGTACAAAGCATGAAGACCAGTGTCATATCAATCAGTGCAATTAACATGCAAGAAAGAAAACATGAAACATCTTCTTTATTCTGCATTTAAATGAGGCACACATTCCAAGGAGACAGAGACTGGCTTCTTCCAGCTACCAACAGCCACAGAAAATAGGATGTGGTGGAGGGTAATACATGAGTATTGCTACTAGATCCTTGCTTGTTAGAAATTGGGCATGGATAAAAAAGTAACAGCAAGTTCTCACCACCTATTTTGTTTGGCATTGTCCAACTTTTTACTTTTATAATCCAAATCAATCACAAATATAATTTTTTTGTCCATTGTCCAGAAAGAATGCTTAAATAATATCTTTTTCATATGCAAAAGCATATGAATGTACTTTTCATATTACTATTTTAGGTCCCCTATGAATTCTTAGTTGGGTTTTGAACATGTAACATTGTCCTTGGATGAAAGAGTGGCAGGAAAAGGATATTTTTCTTCATTTGGCTTCAGCAGCATCTGGGTTTTAGGAAAATTCTGTGTACCTGTCATTTCAAAGTATAATTCAAAGGTATATTGAATTTCACAGAAAGACCCTTCTTCACCAGTTTTAGACATTTTCCATCCCAGTTTATTTTCTGGGTTTTGCTGCATTTTTGCAGCAAATTGTCCTTTTTATTTGCCCAGTGCCCTTTCCATGATCCACTTGCTGTGAGACCTTCTGTTCCCCAGACCTCTTTATCCAGGATGGGTGTTTTTTCCCTTTCTCACATCTCTGGAACGGGAGCACAGAGGAATATCAGTGACACAAACTCCAGGGTCTCCATCTGCCCTGGTGATATCCATGGAGGAACAGCCACAGGATTTGTTCTGTTTGCCCCAGGATTAGAGAACACTCAGAATATTTTGAGTGCTGGAGTTGGTTTGTCACTAACCTCTGTTGACCACAGATATCTCTATTTTGATTGGAATACAGAATAGCAATTTCAGTGACAAAAGTATGACTGTAAACTGTAATCCAGAAGTAATTACATTGCAAAATACTCTCCATTTCTCAGTGAGTTTTCATATTTGCAGAGAAATTATTGATATGTTTCAACAACATAAAACCATATTTTTGTCTCCTTGTGGCACTTCTGCTACACATTTGTTGGCACCTTGGTAAAGGCACGTGCACAGCACACAGAAAGACTTAAAAAAGCCCAAAACAACACACAAATTCAGGATATTTTCTCGCTTTCTTGTTGCATAAACACAAATATTCTGTCTTGGAGCTACGTGCTACTTCAAAACTTATCAAGAGAGTATGTGAGAGGAAAGTATTATCTCATAGAAATAAGAGAGACACGAATCAGAGAGGGAGAGAAATGGGAGTTGAACCAAACCTTATGTTCTTCCATTTTAGTTTCTTTGTTCCTGCATTCTGGTCTTCTTGCTGATGTCTTGCTGTCCTAATTGTCTTTGGTTCTCAGAGTAACTATCATTTTAGGCCATCCAGTAATATTAAATAAATAAGGATGTCAAGTAAAGGAGAGTTAAAGAAACTAGGCAGGAGGGAGATTTAAAAAAGGAAATGGTTCCTATCAGTAAATCTGGTGTGTGAAACTTTGATAATTAATTTGTACCTGGATATCTAAGATGCTTTTTTTACACTATAAATGGACATGTTCATGCATCCTGCTTAGCTCTGATTTTTTTGTTGTTGTTGCTTTTGTTTTTTTTGGGTTTTTTTTTTTTGTTTGTTTTGTTTTTAATGACATGCTTTAATCATTGGAGCCAAAAGCAGTGATTTTTTGCTATAGGTGCAAATTACAGCAAATTTAGTTTCTTCAGAGTCAAGTGATATCACTGGGGTGTAACAGTGCCAGAATTGTGGAAAACTGAGAGCAGCCAAATAACAGAAACACCAAACGTGTTCTCGTTCAGGCTTGTCTGAAGAGAGTTCACAATATCCAGAGATGTTAATAGCTATTCACAGCTTGGTTGTCACTATTATTTGTTTCTCTTTCACTTGTGAATGCGTGTGGTTTCAGAATGTCAAGCTTGCTCCTAAATGCCTCCCAGATATGATGGCATTTTAGGAAAAATGAAGCTTATTGCAGAGGAGAGGAAGATTTCCCTTAGATCTGGTACCAGTAAAGATGGCTAAGATTAAGGCAAAGAAAACCAGGTTAATTACCTATTTATTCCCTCTTTTCCTGTTCAGAGTTTGTTTGAATTTCTGTCCATTTCGTTTAAGTATTCAAGATGGTTTCATGTGTATGTTAGAAATGCTAACGTTCATAACAGCTTTGAACTTTGAACTAGTGGTTTTATCGTCCTGAAAAAGTGCATTTATTTTTAAATGGGTAATATTTTAGATAGAGATCACTCTATCTCTCTATTAGTTTGGAAATCAGGTTAGAGATGCCAAGTATTTCCCTCCTACTCGTGTCTCACAGTATCGTAAATTACATTTAAGGGCTCGTCCAGAATCCAATCCAATTCAACCCCCTGTTCAGAAAAGATCTAATTTAGATCAGGTTTCTCAGGGCCATGACTGGTCAAATCCAGAACACTTCTGAGGACAGAGGTCCCACAACTTCTCTGGGCCTCTCTTCCAGTATTTCACCATCCTCAAGAAAAAACCAACAGCAGTAGAAAAACAGTCTTAGCACAGCTCCAAAAACACAGAGCTCCTGTCTCTGTGTATTCTCTGATCATACAGGTCTGTTTCTGCCCTCTTTCCTAATGGTTTGGGAACCTCTCTTGACTTTTATTGATCTGGCAAGCTACAAGGTCATCTGGAAAGAGGAAAAAAAAAATTAAGATAAGTTGCATTATATTTTCTCAATGTCCAGGAGCAAAATCTGTTGCCACAGAGCAACACACTATGTGTGGGTGGAGTAAAGCTCAGTACCTGCTGGGAAAATTTCCATTAAATCCTCCAAGCATATGAGAATTTGCTTCTTTATTGCCATAAACAAATAACATCTCCTGAACAGCAACACCAATATCAGGACTTTGCATTTAAGTGCAAAGAGGTGAAGCAAAACTTTACTGCAGTTCAGCTTTGAAGAGCCTGATGGCAATCCATGCTTTTCATCTTTCAAGGGAATTGCCTTTGACTCCCACTTCTCTCCTTTTTTTTTTTCCCTACTCAGCCAGAGGTGTAGGTGAGTGGTTCAGAGTTTTGCTGACACACCAACACCTATAAAATAATATGTTGTACTGATGCGTGAAAAGCACTCAGCATTAAGTTCTTGAAATAATCAATTATTTAGCAGCTCATCACATTTGCTGTCCATTGAAGGATCTTTAGAGCAATAATAAGGTCACTGCAATCAGATTCTCTGCTTCTGGCATTTCATCTGCAAAGCCTGAACGTATCCACCAAAAAAAATCCTGAAAAAAACCCAAGAAAACAAAAAACCCCCTTGGCTGCAGTTTGGAATCTGTTCTAGTCTCAGCAGGAGATGATTGCTTTTTAATTCTCCCTATCTGGATATCTGCTTGTGCAGTGAAGTCCTCTGGCAGAGGGATCTCTGGTCATTAGAAACAGTGGCTGTTTATTGGCATCACTGGCCTTGAGTCAGGCCTGGGGAATGGTGTTGGAAAGCTTGTTGGAAAATTGCATCCAAGGAGGTTTGGGAAGCAGCCTTTCTGGGTTAAAAAAAAGAATACCCTTTAAGCATTTTATGGCATATCTCTCCTAGAGGAAGAGATGCTATTGGAAGAACAGCAGGCAGTAAATCAATCTGAGATATTGGCATTTACAAATCATTGGTGTTTCCTCAATTTTTAAAAATTTTTTTCATCTTTTCTTTTAAAGCACAAAGGAATAATCTTCAAGGGTCTGTGATTCACAACCATGGTTTATTTTGCCAGACTTCTCAGGCAGCCCACATCCAGTGTTAGCAACACTGTGTAGGATTGAAGAATTATCCTTAGATAATTATAAATAAGAATAAAAATAGGAATTATTTCATATTGATCATTAGGTGAGGGTGTGAAAATCAGTGAAATTCAGGGAAGGGCTGTGAAATGACAAGGGCATTTGCTGTTGGCTGTAACTTTGTGCTGTTCTGTGCAGGTGCTGACAGTGCCCACAGCTGTGGGAGTGACTGTCCTTCATGGTCACAGCCAACTTCTGCAGCCCTGCCTTCTTGTGTTACTGGTCCAAAATTCCTAAACACATCTTAATGAGCTAAAAAATGGGCACTTGTGTCCTTTTTTTTCTCCTTTTCATGTGTCCTCTGAGATGTATGAGGGGGGTTTGAAACTCATCTTGCTCTAAGCCAAGATCTTCTCTCACCTCAAGCTGAAATGCTGGAACTTCAATGCTTCAACTTCTTCATGTAGCTGATGATGGCAGCAGGAGAACTAACAACAGAATAAGGTGGGATAAGGAAATACAAAGTTGTTAAACTGAGAAGAAAGAAGAAAAACAGGTTTTTTATTTGAATTACTGTTCATTTTTAATGTGCATGTATTAGATAGATACTCTAGATGAAAACATATGAAAATTTTCCAAAAAATCCAATTCATGCAGAATAAGCAAAGCCCAGGTTAGACTCTGTTAAGGTTATAAATGCAAGCAGAAACAGATGTATTAACTCGTAGCCAGACAGGCTGCTGGGTTGACAAAAAGTGGGATGTGAGGCTGTGGAGAGAATCCTGCACTGAATGTCAGCAGAGAAATATTTATTGGTGCTACATTTCATTTGTGGGTGCAATACCACAGTCTGAATACAGAGTCATTTAAAAATACAGGGCTAGAGGTCATTAAATACAAGTAGGATGTTTGAAATACCGTTTGTTCTTAGTGGTGTCTTGATATTCATTTGTCCTTCATGTTCATGTTGGATTAGAAGTAGGAGGCTGGATTGAGGTGCATCACCACAGAACCCACAAAAACTGGTGAAGTTACCATGGGATTATTTTGGCCCTGGATCATTCAAAAGCAACCAGGGGTGTGGTAAATCTCAGCTCCAGTTTAAAGGCCACAATTCTAGAACCAAAGCCAAACATTTAGGCTGACCTGGGGAAAAAAAGTTACTTTGTTGATAAATAAATCTGAGGTAGCACAGTTACTGTCAAGGCCTGAAATAATCTGAATATTCTATAGATGTGATAAATGCAATTTCTTTTTGCACATAATGTGCTGAGATGGCCCAGGATCCTGCAAGGTCAGATCAGCAGTGAGTTACAGATCTGCCCCCTCCTTAGCCTTTGTAGAAAGCAAAACCTCTTATCTGCAGTATTAGAGTAGAAAAAAAACCCTAAACTGTAAGTTTGTGCAGGGTAAATGCAGGGAAAAAGGGCTTCCTTTGTCCTTGATGTGTCTGATAGAAAATTTAGGCCTCATTCTCACGTTAGACTGTGGTTTCATACTTTGCATTGGGAATATAAAAAGAAAATTATAGAACCCAGCAGGAATGCTCATTTATGGAGGAAAAAAAAAATAAAAGCAATAATTAGAACGGGAATGAAATTCTTTTCTGCTGCAGACCGTGGTGGTTTCCCTGTTGATTCCAGTGTGTCAAAATTCCAATCAGAATCACAAATGAGTCCATAAAAAGTTTTTTTTTTTATAAGGGAATAGCCTTTCTTCTTCTTTCTTTCAATATTTCCTTACTCTCAGGCTGATATGCAGTTGTGAAATTTTCTATCCCATTAAGCAAATCAGGTAAACATGGGTCTGCCTAAATGCACGTATGAACAAAATTATTTTTCCATGTTTTTAAGCTGTTTCCTCAGATATCTACATTAATCTTTAAGCTAAGGAGAGAGTAAATGGGAAGTGCTGGTGCATGTGGTTAAATATTTATTAAAGTAGATGTGGAACTAAATGAGGAAAGGTAAAGAAAATGTGAAGACCTAGAGGGGCAATGGTGTTTACATTTATCTAAATCTGAAGAATTTCAGCAAGAAGGAGAAGAAGCCTCATTTTTTTTCTTCCTTGATTGGTCTGTAGCTGTTTAAGTGTAACTGTTATAGTAAATTGGAAGGTCTTGCCTCTCCCTGAGGTTTGAGTGGGAGATGAAATTACCACAATATAAAAACCAGTGTATTCAACTTCCATAATAAAAAATCCAGACCAACAAACCCCCCCAAAACCCTCCATGCTGTGCCACAAAGCGCTTATCAGTTTTTAAGTTCTTATACAAAGGACAAAAACCCTCCTGGCTTCTGGCAAGGCTTGTGCTTCTAATCTGTGCTGATGAAAATCCCAACCTGCTGTGGATTTGTCTCTCACCAACATCCCTCTTAGTGCAGAAATCACTTGTACTTAACCCATGTTTTTTTAACTTCTTATTGTGGTTTTTCTGTCTGCAAGGAGCGTGGTCCTACTCCTCAGGCATCACGAATTGTTGGCTTTTTTTTTTTTTGCCAAACTGAGGTAAATTCTGAAGTTTTCAGCTTCCTTGGCTTTTGGGTGAAGTCTTTAAGGGAGCACAGCAAATCAGCATGACTGACTGTGTCAGTGATGCCACCCTTTTCCCTTTGTGAAAACATAATTTGCAGCAGCTTCAGTGATTTCATACTCGGGCAATTTGAAGAGTCCAAGGTTCAGGCACTGTCTCATGAAAGGACAATTATTACATGACTGTATGGGAATGTCTCCTTGATTTTTTTTTTTTTTTTAAAGATGGAGACAGGCTGGGGTGGGGAGGTCTCTCTGGGAACTGCATCATCTCAGGGCACATAAATTTCACTGCTTGGGCTCCTGTTGTCATGCAGCTGGAGGGTCCTACCGTGTGTGCAAAAGTATAAATTCCTTTGTTGAATATTTGGAAGCCTTGTCTGCATTTATTATGTCCTTCTATGCTACAGATTGTGGTAATAAAAATGTTGGTGAAAGCAAACAGAACTGTCCCTGTTGCCTTTTGAAAGAGGCCCATTTTTGTGAAGTTTGATCAGTGTGAGACATTCAATGGAAAATATACGGCAGTCATCAACAGATGAGGATGAAATGTGGATTTTTTTTATTTTTCACCTACTTGCCAATTAGGAGGAGAAACTCAAGTGGTTTGTCCATAAATGACCATTGTCTGAAATAGATGCAAATAGCTCTCAAGCTCCCTCCAAGAAACCTCCTTGTCTTTCATTCTTTTGGAGATTGTTCTCAAACTGATTTCTGTGCTTGGGCAAACCCAAATATGCAAAGACGGGAAAAAAAAAAAAGAAAAAAAGAAAAAAAAGTTATTCTATTTGAATGGCAACGTCAATTCCCATTCTGCAGGTAAAACAGCTGCCAGTTAGTCCACTCACTGAAGGAAAGCTCCTGAAGGCTCTTCACACTGTAACATTTGGCCAAAAATAACTTGGCATGCCACACTTTTCCCACAAACCCAGAGAGAGAGGGAGATTAAACTGACTGGCAAGCAGGCTGTCAACTCATTTAGTGTCTTTGTGCTAGGAGGAAGAAAACAGTCTCTAAACATTTGAGAGGGAAAAGAGGGGATGTTTGTGGCTGGCACATTATTTTCATGACCTAAAATGTAGAATATTTATGCAGTTGAAAGGAATATGAAATATCTTCTGTGTGGTTCACCCCAAAGGCACCAGGTAATTTGTTTTTCAGCAGAAAACTGTTAGAATTACACACATTCTGCTTTAGAATTAATTAGCATTTTTTGAAGTTACGGTGACAAAACTAGGCAGCTCCTTGAAATTAATTCTAATGGAAGTAAATCAGTTTCTCTTAGACTTTGTGGTGGTGTTTGCTGAGGAAGAACGAAATTGTTACTTTCATAACCATTTTATGATGATGTTCTGTCAGTAATTAGCTATTACCACCTGATACTAAAATTGGTATCACTGTTACCTGTCTTTAGGAGATCTTAATGTGGAGCAGGTGTTGCTTGAGCTCTTCATAGGAGAATTTGATAGGAGGCCGTGAGAAAAACAGGCTTTTTTTGGCAAGTGCAGAGGAAGTGTTTAGACCTGTAATTACAACTGATTAACTTAATTAAAAACTGAGACAGACAACCCTGAGTTGATTTTTTAGAAACCTGTGCAAATAGGCCGTCAGGAAGGAGAGTTGGTGTGATGGTTTTTTTAATGGTTGTCTTGGGAAAGTGAAAATCAGCTCAGGCTGGAGGGAAAAAAAAAGTGCATTTTACTACTTAAACCTGGGTAGAAATTAAAGGATTCCTGAAGGCCAGTGGTTACAATCAGTATAACTAAATTAACAAAGGAAGTAATTTAAATTAATGATAGTTTTTTGGTTTTTTTGTGTTTGAGAGAGAGATTCTGCCTTTGTTTATTATTGAAGCTCTACAGACCAGACCAGTGGAGTTTACTGGTGGGTTCTTGCTTCATGAGTAACTGACCTGCCAGGTGAGTTAGATTTGGGTATAAGTTAGATTTAGGCTCACAAAACAAACTAATTTAGGGTTATGTGGCAATTAGGGTTTTAAAACCTCTCTGCTGATTTTAGTAGATTTATGCAGCATTCTTCCCTTCAGTTCTAATCACCACGAGTATGCTCAGGTAGTTAAAAGGGCACATTCACGGACTGAAATGTTCCAAAGCCTCAGAATAAAAGATTGTTTACACACAGGCATAAAAAAGTAGCCCCCTCCCATGTTGTTTTTCTTTTTTGTGTTGATCACCACTGTTGGATGGTATTACAATATTGTAGAGTGTATTTAAACCACTGGGAATGACTTTTAGTCCAGTAATGTATTCACTGTGTGGTTTTCACCTTAGCTTTTGGATTTCTCACTAATTTTTTGATAACATTGGATGTTTTGATAAATTAATTTTTTTATCTGTAATAATTATTAATTCATATTTGGCTAATTTGTGTTTGTTTTAACTATTATCTATAACATAGCAAATAGTAAGGCACCCGCTTTGGTGGTCTGAAGATGCAAATAATGCCACCCAAACACCATCACACTCCCTGGGGAATCCTCTGCATTGGCATCATCTTTCAGTGAGTGTACTCCTTTAGGAATTCTGCCTTCAAAGCTCTTCTCACACATGCCTTGGGAATGCATCCAGCAGCACTAGTGTGGCTGATTTCGTTTTTAGAGCTAAGACATACGATGACTGTGTGTTTAGAAGTGATCATTATGTGTTTTACGTGTGGCCTGTGGTCCAGGGAGTGTGTAATGGATCTTTTACCATGAGGGGGCTCACAGGTGTGCCTTCAGATATTAAAATGCAGGAAGGGAAAGGAGAAAGGAGAAAGGAAAGGGGAGGGGAGGGGAGGAAAAAGAACTCTCTGGTACCAGCCCTTCCAGTGGGCAGTCCCCACTGAGATAGTCCCAGAATGCTCTTCCCATTAGGCAAGGGTGATTAGCTTTTACCAAACCCACAAACACAGCATGTGAGAATGACATGCAAAGGAGGCATAAACATTCCCAGGGAATCCTGGCTGCTGGCAGTCCTCCTCTCCATGACCTGTAACTCACCACTCTTCTGTCATTTAAAGGAACATCAGGCAGTTCCCATCTTGTTCACACCGTTAGGTGCTGCCATCAACCATTAGAACACACATCAGTGCAACCTGGATGATTTTAATGGGATCTGTAAATACAGGAGCAATTCAGAGAAAGCAGCTCACATTTTTGGTAATGCACCATTAAAAGGCAGAAAGAAGAATAATAGGGAAAACAGCAGAGCTATTCATTCACCTCATTTTCATTAGGAAACACAGTGTGCTGCATCTCTGGTCATTCTGAGGAAAAACAACCTTGCCAAGGAAAGTGTTGGTGCCTCACTCGTTAAGCAGAAGCAATTTAATTCTGCAGAGCACTCAGAAAGTTGCAGCCTCTTTCTGGTTTCTTCAAAACCAAAATCTGATTATTGTTCTGACCCATCTCTTTCCTGTTTTCTGTAGAATTTTTTCTATAGAAATTTGTATATCCTACCAGTACTGTTTGAGGGACCTTACTCTATTTTATGTATAAGGTGCTTGATTTATCCTCCCAGTTCTGAGACATAGAGGTATGAGCCATGAACTCTGATGGAAATGACTGGTTTTCTTCATAAATGTTCAAGCAATTCCAAAAGGTAGTCAACTGCAGATATTAAAATGCACTACCAAAAAAAAGAAGAAAATAAAAGAAAGAAAGGAAAAGAGTTCTCTGGTACCAGTTACCAATAATGGGAATTAAATGAGTGGAAAGCCTGTAGGAAGGAGTTCACATCTGGAATACTCAGAAGTGGGGCACCTTATGGAGATTTAGCCCCTCTAACACTTTCACCCCTTGACTGGTGCTGTGCTGGGGTCGAGTGAGGATCTTCTGCCTCTCTCTCTCACAAAAAGGCCAAATATAGATTGCCACTACTGCTGAGCAGTTTGCAATCTTCAGTGAGTGACTGACCCAGATTTTCTTGTGGATCTTCCTGCATGGCATGGCTTAAAGGCTGTAACCTCATCCTCCCTCCCCGGGCCACTGATCCCATCCTCTCCGAGGCAGAATGTCGGTCCGAATTTCTCTAATCTCCAACCCACAACTTGGCAAAGCCATTTTTATCTCCGTGTTTCTCTGCTGCTGTTGAGTTCTGGCTCCTCCAAATACAGGCCAAAAAATAAACATCCCAGGTCAATATACTGTAAAACTTGTAAATTGTTTTATTGGAATATATGGATTAGAACGAGGCTTAACTGATGGGTAAAGGGGTACAATTTAACAATACATAAAAATACAATTTTATGCCTGGTAATAAGATGTTAGACATAAGATAGAATGGGCATACATAGAGATAGGATCTTGTTCCATAAAGAAATGCCCCAGAAAATGAGCCATTTGCTTAAAAAATAAACCCAAGCAGCACATTATACATGTTTACCTTAATAAAGCTTAACAGCAATTTTAAGTGCATAAGTCTTAGGAAGCCCTAATACTCGGTGTTCTGTAGTCTATTCTCTACTCAGCCTCTCATTTTCACTCAGAAAACTTTTAATTTTGACTGGTATTTAAAGCTGATTTTTTTTTTTCAGGGATAGCCTAATTGTTGCCAAACTAACAAGTCACATTTTTCTCATGGGATATAATAAAATGATCATAGCAAAATCATGATAATAATCCACGTTCTGCAAAACAAGAGCACAGTTTATTTTAGACATAGGAAGAGTGGTCATAGGGAAGATGAAGTAAAATATATTGAACTACAGAATTCACTATTAACAGAAAGCAGACTTTAAAAAAAATTCTACTGAAAAATAATTACAGTAATATACTGGATTTAGAGGAAAAAACACTGATTATGTAACTGATTTGATGTTATGTTTCTATTCAATATACACTTTCCAATATAGCCATCCTCTTTCCTAACAGAATGAAATACGGAATCTACTTTTCCTTCCATTTTTGACTGCAGAAAAAGTAAAAAGGTCACTTTCTTTTCTAAAATAAATATCCTGGTAATTTTTGACTTGCTAAAACAATATTTCTTGGACCCAGTTCCACCCATCTCCCAACTGCCTGTTAACAGGACTGTGTTCACTACCTTCACCTGATGTGGACAAATTAAAATTTGTGTTGGCAGAGGTCAGTCTGTGAGAGTTTGAGAACTTTTCCTCACTGTGAAGCAAAGGTGGAGTTGTAGACTATGAAATGTGCTCCCTGAAGATTTCAGTTCCCTGCATTCCCAGCAGAGAGAGCCTGGGGATGGATCTAAGGGATCTTCCTTCCTATGTGGTCAAACAGAGCCCATTTTGGTGTTGGCCCAGCCCATCCTGGCCTTTGACACATCCCTGGTGGAGCCTGACGCAGAGAAGTGCAAGTTTGTGACAGGACAATCACAAGAAATCAAATGCAGCCTGCAAGACTTTCCTTTTTCCCCATGTTTTGCAGAAGCATCGTTTTAAGAGCAAATTAATCTGATCTGACAAGGACTCAAACTGAAAATAAAACAAGTCCAAGCATATGAACGTGGCCATTAAACCAAGTTCTCTGCAGAGCAGTGCACTCAGAAGTTAATTACAGCTGAATCTTCCTTGACCTTTGACCTTTTCATCTCTTGGCATTTTTGTACATTTGTTTCTGGCTGAAAGCAAGGAGCTGAAGGAACTGGTTAAAATCCCACAATCTCACAGTATCACTAATTGCTTTTCCTTCAGGTTAAGAATGTGCAGGTTAGCACTGGTGTTTGGCACTTGCAGCGTCTCATTAATGAAACCTACAGGACCAGCTCCTGGAATATAAGATCAGCTGTCTAAATTGAGTATTCCTAATTACTTGGAATCTTCTTTTTTTCCCCCACACTCGAGAGCAAGTGGAGTGTTGCTGTTATTGTCTCAGTGCACAAGTGTTTGGTGGTAGAGATAAGTCTGGAACAAAGCCCTGACAGGAGTAATTCATCTTCAAGATTAAGGGAGCAATTCTGCGGGTTGGTTACGTATTAATGAAACACGAGTGTGGTACATGGTAATGAATGTTCCCCCAGCAGCCTGAAAAGGTGCTCAGCTCCAACACAACTCCTCTGAGTGTGGTTGTTTCCACTCACCCTGAGAGCCTGTCACCAGTCCTCTTAATTTATATCATTGTGTGTTGCCATGCTCTTGAATGAGATTAAGACCAAGCGTTTATTATTGCTTATTCTCATTAATTGCAAATATACGTTTATCCCTCAACAAACAGCAAAGTGTGGTGTTAAAATATTTTTCCTCACCGGTCCCTGAGAAACTGAAAGTGGCACTAAGAGGGTTTTGGGTTTCTGTGATTAGAAGAGCACTGTTTGTCACTGTCACTGGGCAGGCCCCAAGTGACCTTTGTTTGGTGGGTGGAAGTCCCAGAGGAAGAGTTTAATTGGAGTCCTGGAAACTGAAAGTTACTCTCTTGCCCACCATCTGTGCATTGGGCTGGTTGATCACCAGCACAGGCTACTGCAAGGAGGTTTGAAATGAGGGAAACTCAGCCAGGACAATACCATCAGAGTCAGATTTTAGTGCTAGGAATTAGAGCACCAGTGGAAAAGAAAAAAAAAAAAAANACAGCATCATCCAAAGGAAAGGGACGGGAAAAAAAAAAAAAAAAAAAAAAAAAAAAGGCAGATGTTACAGTCGGGAAGACTGCCATCTCTTAAAAATGATGGAAAAGCAATTTAGGTTAAGTCCCTTGTTTCTAGAGATTACAAAGTATGTAGTGTGAAATTCATTAACAGCTTGGGGAAGCAGCTACCACTTCTTTTGGCCCAAAGGATTTCTGCAAAGTATCGTAACAGTAAGCAACTTTTAAAAATTAAAGAGGAGAAATCTCCACAACTTTAATTGAAGTTCAATATTTTCCATGGTTTCTAAGGGATTTGTCTTGCTGATTCTACTCAAACCCTCTACCTAGTTTTAAAGATTAAAATAAATATATATAACGCCAGTGCAGCATGAATTTTTTGTTGCTCAAAGATGTGCTTTTTCTTCTTTTGTAAAGAAGATCATTTCAGAAAGATTGCTGATTCAATCACTGGTGTGATATACTCAAACCTGTACTTATCACCAATGAATATCACTCTAAAAGAGTATTTTCAAAATAATAAGAACAGGAAAGCTCTGCTCTCTTTCCTAGAGTTGACAGATAATACAAAAATGCGCAGCCAGGTTTATCACCAAATCAGCTCTATCACTACTTACAGTATCTGGGGAATGCCTGTGCATGCAGACATAAAAAGAAAAGGTTTTGTAATATGAAAATACCTTTAGTTTGTAGCTGGATGAGTGAGACCACTTTTGGAAATTAGGGATGAGGAGATTAGAAAGAAATAGTGAAAGATAAACAGCCCCCTCATATTATGAAAAATGAGCATCTGCCTTCCTTTCCCTTCACTGATTTACATATTCACCCAAAGTGAGAGAAAGTCCTTGAATTAGGCTGAAGAAGAGTTCATTGTTTTAAAGGAACATCCTTGACATTCCAGGAGCACTTCACTCTGTCTGGGTAAAAGTAACTGGAGAAGTCCTTCTGATGACACTGTTTTTATTTGAATTGTGATATCTCAAGCCTTGCAATGTCTCAAGCTTTGATTTGCTTTCAGTTTAGGAGCTGTAATTAAAGGACAAGTGATTCAGCCATGAAAAGTTCCTTTTCCTACGGTTTTCATCTGTTAGGCATCTGCAACCTCCAAAATGCCATTTCTGCAAGTGTAGAACATCACAGGGTTTTAAACTGAATTGGAACTTTCTTTGAAAAAGTTTTCCACTTTAAATTTCATGTTTTTTGTAGGTATGTGACATGCTAAGTATCAAAGCTCTGCTGGGTAAGACTAAAGATGTGTCAGCTCAATGAGAAAATGAGCACTTGCTTGCTTGCTTATTCTAATTATTGCATGACAGTGATAAGAGGCAGCACTTTCATGTCAGAAATTTGTTAATAGTTTTCCTTTGGTAATTCAGAATGGTTGATGACTAAAGTAACTGGAATTTGCCTGTCAAAGTTGTAGTCCCAGCCAAGGCTGCTGTGTCTGCAATAACACAGAGGTAGATCAAGTCAAAACAATTCGTGTAGCAAGTTATTGATGTCCTGATGTAAGCCTTCAGGGCCAAAAAAGACAAAGAAAGGGAAAAAAAAGACTGAGAAAAAGCAATTAGATATTATGATATGTGAGAGGACTATGTACTTGCAGAAATAATAAAGGTGGAAGGAATAAATTCTTTTCCAGTTTGCCCTTCTGGATAGCATAAACCATATGATTTAATGCAGATTACAATATCTAAACAGTTTAACTCAAGTATAGAAATATGTTTGTTTCCTTGACACTATAAAAGTTGGGATAATAACTATATTTCACCTCATAGTTCAGTCTAATTAAGTTTGAATTTACATTTTCTGTTCGATGCACATATATGCAAATATATCCAAATCTAACTTACAGTAATAAATAATGATCAGGTGGAAAAGCACTGAAAGAAGGAAAAAAATTTACATTCTTCCTTGAGTACTGATGAAGTTTGGGCTGGGGAAATAGATGCCTCTTGGCTTGGCTGCAAACTTAAAAATGGAAGAGGAAAAAAAATCCCCAATCAAAATGAAACTCAGAAAATGATCAGCTGGCCTTGCACTGCAGAGTGAGGAGATTGAGATACTGCCTTTCCCAAACCCTTTGAGTCGTGGTGTTCTAAAATAGGTCACATTGGTATGAGCCTGAGAGAAACTTAGTGTTAATTGACATCCCTAAAATGTGTGAAGCAGGCAGGTTGGAATCTCAGAGCTGGGTGGGGATGGTGAGGCTTCCCTGCCGCAGAGAGATGACAAATTCATGGAGGGAAAACCATGGAGGGGGAAGTGTCGGCCCTGCCTTGATCCTGAGGGTGCACAGGCCCTGCCCAAAGTGCTGTGGGAATTGAGGAGCTCCCTCGCAGTGACCAGCTGGCCCTTCCATGTGTTACAGAATTCCAGAATCATCAAGGCTGGAAGAGCCCCTCAGGATCACCCAGTGCCACCCCAGCAGCACCAGCATCAGCCCAAACCCTGTCCCCAAGGGCCACCTCCAGACTCCTCCTGAACACTCCCACAGACAGGGACTCCAAACCTCCCTGGGCAGCTCATCCCAAGGCCTGACCACTCTGCTAGGGAAATTTCCTTGCCCAATCTTCAACCTGAGCCTCCCCTGGTGCAATTTGAGGCCATTTCCTCTCCTCCTTTCCCTTGGGACACAGCAGCAGAGCCTGACCCCCCCAGCTGTCCCCTCCTGTCAGGGAC
>VXBB01002446.1:0-21877 GCA_013399915.1 Illadopsis cleaveri
CCACCCTATGGCATCATGTCATTGTCTTCTTGTGATCCTGTCACCCGTCCTCACTGTGGAGGACAGGGTGCAAATGAAGTTATGGAGGGTCAAGTTGACATCTATTATTTAGATAAGGCCTTGCAATCCATTTTTTAGCCTTTTGTCCCATGAGGTCATCCACAAACTCTAGTTCTTTCTTAAGATAAACACATGCCCTAAGAGGTGTAGTATTTTCTAGTAAATTCTTGCACTTTCGAAAATGGTATCCTTAAAATTTCATTCTAGCCCTGCTCATATGAAAACAAGCTAACATGTTAATTCATCAGGGACAGCCTCTTGATGGTGCAGCCACTGTAGTGTCACCATCAGGGGAAGAAGGTAGTAGAATCATCTCAGTGAACCCGTGCAGACTGCTCATCCTCTTTTTATTGCTCTTCCTCAGGCATCTCTCACTGCTTACCATTGGAAAGATGAATATTTAGTACAACCTCATGCAGTTACTTTGTATAAAGCAGAGATTTGAAAAAACCCTCACAAACTACATAACTACCCTTATGAGCCAAGAGAAAAACAAATATCACTCTATGTGTTTCAAAACTTCCTAGCAACAGCTATCTATGAAAATGCTGGGTGAGGAAAAGGGATTTCTCTTTTTCTGATGCATTTTATCATCATGCACACAGACAGAGTTTTAATACTGATTTCTTCTTGTTTCACAGACGCTATCTGTAAATTATCAAACATCAGTGTTTTCTCTGACTCTTGTAGTGGTAAGCTTATCAACATCTCACAGCAACCCTAAATCCGTGCACAAAAATATGTATCTTATGTTGAGCATCCTGCTAATTACAGAAGAGGGAAAAACCCCTTACTATTCAATAATATTGCAATATCATTATTGTAGGCTTCCTGTTGCTTCCTTAGGTTCAGAACTCTGTGATTGCACTGACTCAAGTACATCTTTCTCAAGTATATCTGAAAAGTAAGAAATCATGTGAAGCTTTATTTATATGAATAAATACATAAATATATAATGCAAAGCAGTAAAAATTGAGATAAGATTTGCATTATCTACTGCCATGATAGGCTCACTCAGCTGAAGAAGAGCCACTGACCTGGGATTCTGCTCTGCCAGTATCATGCCGTGTTACCTCAGGAAAATTTGCACCCATGATGTGCCTCAGGTATTTTTGGAGGGGCTGGAAATCCATTGTTTCTGAACATGAAGTTCAAAATCCATATTATTTATATGGAAGGTCAAGATCAATCTTGGTTGTAACATGTGTGTTTGTAAAATAACAAATATCTTTTTTTCTTCACCTGTTAGCTCAAGCAGAGTCTAAAGTTTTTAAGTGGCAACAATATGAAGCATTCTTAGTTAAATATAGAAGATGGTTTTGTTTTGGTACATATTTTGCAGATATTTCCTGAAGAAAGACTGTCAAGTACTTAAGAAACTGAAGTTGCAAGCTTATTATATGAGTTCAGAAGCTACATTATTTGTCATTCAACACTTTATTTTTGGTTTGCCTGTATCCAGTTATGAGGAAGTCAAAAAACTCTTTAAAACAGAGTTTTTACTTCTAGAAACATATTAACTCCCTGTAAATATGACTAGTAACAAATAGTAGCTGTCTTTATTTACTAAGGTGTATTTCAGTACTGTATTCAACGATTTTCCAAGTTATAAACTCTTCAATATTAGATTTATTTGATTGCTCAAAACAATTTTTGCTAAGTTTTTTGGTTTTTACTTTTGAAATTATTGGAAGTTGCAAGAGTACCTTTGTCAAGCAGTTTTTGTTTTTGTTTAGTTTCATCTCCCTGTCACCATGACTGTAACCTGTCATGCCTGCAACTTAGATCTGAAAGCAGGTGTCTGATCTAGGGTGTGGTGATGCATATTTTAGTTACATTTGTTAATTGTTCCTGTCGTGTTCATATGCTGTTCTTATGTAATGCTTTGTTCCTTGTACCCCTCCAGTTATATTCCCTATGGTTTATCCCAGCAGCTGTTACCTATCAATCTTATGTTATATAACCCCCTGGTCCTGTCCTTCACTTCAGGATCTCCCCCTGCATCTAGAAGATTCCAGGGAGAGCGTGGAGTGATTGGGCAGGATCCTGGCTCCCCCCTCCCACTCCTCTGTGGTTAGATACTGTTTGTGTCTGTTAAGTACCGAGCCACTCCCCTGTTACTCCTCATTGGCCCCTGGCAGAACCCGTCCCTCTGTTCCCCCCCCGCTTAAAAGCCGGTGTACTCAGGTGCTCGTGGTCTCTCTTGAGGCAGGCACCCTGAGGTGAGGATTCCCCACACGGGGTTCCAATAAACTCAGTCTGCTTGCACCTCATTAGAGTCCCTCCTTTTTCTTCCTGCCGCCGTCACGCTACGCTCCTGACTAGCCAAGTCCCACCGGTCTTGCCATGGTGCCAGGGCTGGCCAAGGCAAGTGAACACCCACACCGCGACACTTGGGTGTCTCAGACAAGTACCTACAGCTACATAATGACTTGCCTAGATTTTTTATTTTGCAACTGGAGGGCTTAGAGAAACCTGTTAGATTTCTATTCAAAATAT
The DNA here is from genome assembly GCA_013399915.1 of Illadopsis cleaveri. Classification (NCBI taxonomy): domain Eukaryota; kingdom Metazoa; phylum Chordata; class Aves; order Passeriformes; family Timaliidae; genus Illadopsis; species Illadopsis cleaveri. The sequence continues at coordinate 2,560 of VXBB01002446.1, forward strand.
GGAAAATTATGCAAATTATTGAAAGTTAAAAACAAGAAGATGTTCTGTTGGAACAAATATTTAACCTTCATTTGCTCACCATATGTCAGTGATTGAAGGATATGCTGCCAGTGATAAAGAAGAGAGATCTAGATCCAGTCTTACATGCCTCTCTACAGCACTAGAGTTGGACTCATTCTAAGATTTGAATAAATACATCAAATACTTGCAAAAGATCAGGATCTCAGAGGAGTACATTTCTCAAGAAAAAAAATCAAAACATGGCTTTTGTAACAGCAAAAAGAAATCTGGAAATAATGAGTTAATGATTAACAATTCTTTTTTGCTTTAGAAAAAAGTTTGTCTAGCCCATTTAAAACTCATCTAAGATTTTGCATAAAAGATGTTTTCTCAAGCATCTTAAAATATTTCAAAATTGACACTGGGGAATAAATTCTACTCCGTCCAAGTAACAAGCTGCTCATTCTCCATGAAATGGAATGAATGCCATGGCCTTTTTAAGTGGGACGGGGGAGCTATTTGTTATGAAAAGAGAAGTAGAAATGATTCTGAAATCCCGATAACACCTTTGACAATAAATACATCACTGCATATGAGCTCTCAGAATTCATTTCCACCTGAAAAACTGTACCTCTCATGTTTACATATACTCTATTTCTAACAAATTTTTCTTCTCTTTAAAAAGAATTTATGCTCTGCTGAGACATTGGCATTATATGTCTCTTGGAATTTGGGGCCACATCCATGAAGTCTGTATCAGCCTATCATCAGAAACAAGTGCAGGGACACCTGTTTCCAGCTATGTAATCCTGAGGTCTTTAAGAAGTGAGAAAATAATGTCAACTTATTTCACATATTGTGAAGCAAAAATCATGATCATACATTTGTGCTTAATTTCAAATGCATAAGTAGTCCTGCTATCTGTGGGATAAAAGCCACTGATGGAAGTAAAATGTGACTGTAATGACAGATTTGGACTGCAAGAGATGAAAATTGAGATATAAATTGAAAATGATGAGAAGACAGTAAGATAAAACCCCACCTTAATTATCAATTTATACTGCCATGTGACTCTTCAAACTTTTTTTGTGGAGTGAAACTTCTCCACCCTAACTCATTTCCTGAAATTGGTACCCAGGAAGACTCTGTTCTGTCATGTACCGGCTCTTACCTTGGAAATGGAATTGAAGTGTGAATAGGTTAGTGCGTACTTGAGATCTCTTCCTGCAGAAATATAGATTCACCACTGCACTCCAGAGAGGCCCCTAGAGTGGTATAAATTGGTTCAGGAACAAAATGGTCAGTTGCCAAATATGACATAGTAATGGTCCTTACACATCTTTTCACTCACTGCTGACATATGACCTCCTCTTAAATTACCACAATGGCCCATAATTAAAGAAAAATAAAATGACTAATCAAAAGCAACATGTTTGGTCTGCACTGCTGGTCACAGCATGCAGCACTATGGCTATGCTGTAAATCTCATTCAAAGATGGAAACATCATTGTAGGCCATGCTTTTATATGAATGTCTGCTGTCTCTACAGATTTTCTTACTTTTATGTTTGTCTAAAACCCTAAACAACAGACAGGTTTAGAAATGGAATTCTATTACTCCACGACTAATTATTGATACTAGATACTAGAGTCTATCTGTGAGAAAGCAATTCTAACACATTTAATGGAAATATGTATTTATATATATTATCTCCTTGTTTTATTAGCCATATAAAAAGAAAAAAATGCTGCAAGAAAACCCCTCTCTTTGTGTGTTGGTACTCAGGTCCACACAGATAAAGTCTTAAATAAAGTCTTAAGAGAGAGTGTTCTATATATTAAATTTTAAGCTTGCCTTTGTGGAATGGTTTTATATGCTGACACATCCCAACTCTATTCATCATATTACTTGTTTTGATATTAAAATATATGATTTAAAGTATTTCTTCTTAAAGCAATGACTGTGAAAAAAAGGGAAAATTTACAGCCAAGTTTTGACTATATGAACATTATCTGCTGCGTTTTGTATTGCTTATGTTAATTATGAACTGGTTTACACTATAGAGTACAGTGTTATTCTGCTGACATCAGAAATATATTAGGAATATTTCTAAACACCTTCATATCTTCAGGGAAAACACACAGCTTTGAAAAAAGTGAATGTGTGCCCTCTGTTGAAAATTTCTCCTTGGCAGGGCAACACAACTTGTGAAAACAATCATATCAAGAGGCAGAACCATCTCTTTCTATCCAGGCCTTACGGTCTCTGCAGATTTCATTAGAGAATGGCATTGAAATGGTTTTGAAAAGGTCACTTAACTGCAAGGTCATTGATCTGTCAGTCCTCTTTAACATAATACTTTTACTGTTGTTAAATCATATACTAATATGATATTTTATATTCCATATCAGAATTCCAGAATCACAGACTATGCTAAGTTGGAAGGGACCCAGACGGATCATAGAAGTCTGATCCTGGCCAAGAACAGGACAGCCCCAACAGTCACACCATGGGCTGGAGAGCATTTTCAATGCTTCTTGAACTCTGTCAGGCTGGTACTGTGTCCATTCCCCTGGGGAGCCTGTTCCAGTGCCCAGTCACCCTCAGTTGAAGAACCTTTTCCTAATATCCAGCATAAACCTCCTGTGACACAGCTTCAGACCATTCCCTCAGGTCCTGTTCCTGGTACCCACAGAGAAGAGATCAATGTCTGTCCCTCCTCTTCCCTTCATAAGGAATTTGAAGGCTCTGATAAGGTCTCCCCTCAGAAGAGGGTGGCTGAACTCTGGCCAAGCATCTATTCTCTATGTTTGTATCTTTGTATCAATTAGCTAAATCCCTTTTGATTTCCTAGATCTGTCACAGAGCTGAAAATATGAAGAGGACATGCTTCAGCTTGTGCTCTGGGATGCCCTTTCTCTAAGGACAAACCATCTCTTCCATAGCAGAGATAGAGCTCTTGTCTCTCACTGTGAGACCAGGAGTGACCTGAGGAGATGCATCCCAGAGTTGTCCCAGATCCAATGGCTAAGCCTGGAGAAAAAAAGACTTTGGATGACCCAGTTGTGATCTTCCCAATACCTGAAGGCTGCCTACAAGAAACATTGAGACTTTTCACAAGGGAAAGTAGTGGTTGGATAAGGGGCAATGGCTTTAAGCTGAAAGAGGGTAGGTTTAAATTAATTATTAGGAAGAAATTCTTTACTGTGGGGGTGGTGAAGCACTGGACATCCCTGTCAGTGTTTAATGCCAGGTTGAAAGGAGCTTGAGCAACCTGGTCTAGTGGAAGTTGTCCCTGGCCATGGCAAAGGGGTTGGAACTAAATGATCTTTGAAGTCCCTTCCAAACCAAGCCATTCTATGATTCAAAATTCTATGACCTTGCTTTTGCTTTCATCCAGGTTTGACATGATCCTTTCTTTAAACTTCACCATTTCCCCATTCATTTCTGCTATACTAAAACCATCATAATCAGATTACAATTGCAGAAAATCATTGCAGATAATCCTTCTGCAGGATGCTACATGAACTGGAAAAATAAAAGAGATAAATAAGATTAATAATAAATTTCAAACTGTTTTGTATGTCAGCAGAAGTTTTTACTCCTTTTCCCTTTCCAGATTAAAAGAAAAATAAATGTAGCACATTTAGAGGCTGTTATATCAAAAATAATTTGAGTCATACTTGCTCTTTTCTGAAGGAAAATATTTCTTAAATTTTATTTATTTACTCATTAAGGTAGAGCAAAAAAAATTCAACTGAATCCTTATAGAAAAAATGAAGTTGTTACAAGGTCACACAATAGAGGAAATCTACACAATGTGCCCATGTGAATCTGGACATAGACAGTCAACACTGGACCCTGTTTTAATTCCTAAGGTTTCTGCTTAGAGTGCTTTCTGTCTTGAAGGATAATTAGAAATTAAAGAGTGATAAACCTCTTGTTTTAGTACTTTTTAGAGTAAACATCTTATTTGCTATTAATGAAGACTTTATCTTTTTCATTGTGTCTCATAAGTGATAGTTTAGTGAACCAAACTCCAAACTCTGTTAACCATTGATTCCATGCTAAATTCTATTATGAAATTCAATTAAATATATATATGTTAATATATATCAATATGTTTAACCTGGTTTTGACAAAGAATCTTCCTAGTACCTATTTTGTTTCTAACATTTCTCTCATTTTGCTGTATGGAATGGGTACATTGAATGACAATGAACACAAAACTAACTGCAGGAGGGTAAACATAAAACTGATTAAAGAGAATTTTATGTATAATTCACCTGTGCCACAAGATGCTATTGAGGATAGCAATGTAAAAGATTACAGGGAAAAGAAAACAAATGTGGACAAATAAAAAGAAAACTCTCAACTCTACCTGAAAAGACTAAGAAATTTCATAAAAACTTGCAGATGTGTTGTGAAACTTCTTTGTGAAAGGACAGTTTCATTTTTTTCTATAAAATGTGAGTCCTGGATGATAGTTTGCTGTACTAGTCTTCTTTCATGATGTCAGGTGGCTCTATATCCACTCTATGCTAAGTACTGGAAAGTCATAAGTTTTTCAGAAAAACAATGCTTTACTGTGACAGTTTTGTAGTGACAACTGCCATTGATTTTGTGGGGAAAAAAAATAAAAAACACCCCAAAATAATGTCTTCTGTAGTTACTTGTAGCAGTTACTGATCAGGAAATTGATAGAAATACGTATGTGTGCTTGTGCTGTGCTCATAAAATGTAGTTGTAGTGCAAATATCACTGAAAGACAACCATGCAAGTTAGTTTAATTTGCCAAATTATGCTTTCTGAGAACACTTTAAGTTAGATTTGTATTGAGAGGAGACTGCACATTCACTTGGAATGAAAATTAATTTTGGAATGGAAAGTAAATCTGTTGTTTTCGTCTTTTATATTAATAATGCAGGGCATGTTTCACACCACCAGCTTAACTGTAAGACAGACCTCTTTGCAGGGAAAAAAAAAATTACAATGGAGATAATTTTCTAGTTTTTGTCTTGGAGATATCAGTATTATTCCTTTCTTTGCACTCTGTGCTCTTTGCTCTTTCTGGAGTTCTGAGGTGAGAAAGACCTTTGCAGAGATAGTTGTTCACAGAACTTCAGATACATGTGAATTTGATTTATGGTGCACCTCAGCCCTCCTCTGCTATTGAACTCAATGAAACAGCTTTTACCATTCCCACTCATTTAGGCTATTGTGTTTCAAACCAATGTCTTCAGTCTCACGTATTTTATCCTCATATGTTTATGCTCCTCAGGGCAACTGCTATATCCATCTATTTTTTGCAAGATATTCAAGAGCTCTTACATCATCAAAATGTGCATAAAAAAATAATGGAACTTCCTTCCCCACATTTTCATTTCTCCTTGATACTTTCTCTCCTTCCTCATTTACCCTCACTTCTGTTTACATTCCAGAGTTTCCCCTCCTAAGCTGACCTGTGCTGCAGGAACATCAGATGGGTTCTCCTGCCTGCTCAGCCCCACCTTCAGCATCCTGTGATAGCTCCACACTCTGGTGGATGGAGAAGTCTCTTTGACCATATCTACAAAAAATGTCTAGCTCCTTCCAACACACTACTTTTAGTAAAAACAGGGTGGGGGTTTTTTTCTTCTATTAACCACAATTGTGGAAATTATTATTGTAGTGTTAGTGTGATAAAAGGAGTACAGGACAAAGAATTTTAAAGAACCTGAAGTGAATTCTAGAGTTGGATTCACAAATTCAGATTCATTTTGTGGTTCTGTTTTAATTCTATCCATAAAGTTTGGCTATCAAAAACCATACTGATTTGCCAGTAATGAATCTCCAGGGGGATCAAGTATTTTATGACTCAGCTTTAGAGGTATAAACTAAGGTATAATATTATAGATTATAATCTGCTTTAAAATTATATATTTCTTATTTATTAAAATGAACAAATAAGGTGTATGTGAAGTGACTTTGATGTAATCTTTTCAGATCTGGGTCTTTGATTTTAGGAGTTGCACAAAAGAGAGAAATGTTAGAAGTTAAATTTTATATTTTAACTGTCACGGGTAACCTATGATATTTTTCTGAGTCATATACCATGAAAAGTAATGAAGTATAAAATTTACTTGAGAAAAATTTCACATCACATACATTTAAAAAAAGCCTTATTAAAAGTGAGATCTATTTATTAGCTGACAGGTAAGCATTTAAAAATATTTTTCATGTTTTTTTTCTGAAATTCAGTAATTTTAAATTTTTTTTTTCCAGAAATCCAGTAACCTCACATATCTGATACAGAAATTTTAAGCAAAAGTCTAGGTTTCTAATACAGTCATAGCAGATAAAGCAAGAGTTTCACATTGTTCTCTGAAGGTAACAAAACCATGAGCTGAGTTAAAGATTTCAATTTAAAAAAATGTGGATAGTTCCTGACAATCTATCTCAGGAGAGACAAGCATGAACAAACTGGATGGGACCTGGCGAATGTTAGTGGGTAGAAGGACCACCATGGGAAGCAGGCACGTGCTCTAGGAATATGAACAAGGGGCATTGGATCACAGCAAGGAGAGGAAAAGGCTTGTATAAAGTCAGTTCTGTATTAGGAGGCCACTCCTCAAACTTCACCACGCCCAGATTTACAGCAGTAGCACCAATACTTAGCAAAAGTAATTTTTCCATTCTTTTAGAAGAGTCCCTGCTTTAAAACATCTCCTTATAACATTCAAAGATTCTTATCCTACACAATTACTTTCACAAACTGCTTTTTACTGAATTTCTTTTTCCCCTTTTGGGAGAGTGGTATAGAGCCATATAACTAGCCTGGGTAAAGAGCTACATAATGTAAGTGATCAGCTGCCATAATTGAGCTGGCTATGGGAGGAGGTTTTCCATTTCTTCTGGTTCTGTGTTGGAGACAATGAGCCCTCCACCTGGTACAGGTAGAGGCAGTTCTGGTGTTCTGAACCGTAAGCTTAATTTAGTGTCTGAACAGATAAGCAGCTCATGAGTACAGGAGACATAAGCAGGAGGGCAGGAACAAAACTACCTCTGATTACTGCACAATTAGATTTTTCTCCCAAGAAAGATAAATTTAGAGGGAACAACTTTTTACATGTAATAGATGTAGCCTTTGGAAGGGCATGAAATAGGCACTTAAAAGGAAAATTAAAAAAATAAAAGGAAGCCACATGTTATTCTATCTTTATGAAGACATATCTCCTTTGCAAACTAGACAAGGTTGTTCCTATCAATAGAAAGTAAAATCATGCAAAGGACATGAAAATAACCTCCATTTTATCCACAGAAATTCCTCGATGGAGATCAGAATCTCTGCACATGTGGTAACCAGGTACAGTAAATTCATGGCCTGCTCTGCCATTGTCAAACTGTTTCAGACAGGACTGGTAACTGTAGCTGTTTAAAAAAGCAGACATCTGACTAATCAATTCTGTTAGGTAAACTTCTTATATTTTTCAGAGTTATTTGTTGGGAAATATACAAGAATGAAGGTCATGTCCAAAAAAACCAGTTTTGAGAATGGCTAATGCAGTAGATTTATTGGATAGAAACTGATAAAAAATGATGGTTCAAACAATGCATCAGAGAAGAGAGTAATGGAGAAATTACAATATGATTTTTTTTCTCCAGAGCTGGAAAAAAATAAACCTGAGAATGCAGATGTACTGGACAAATAAAAAACATGAAATATTCTACAAATCAAGCAAAGATCATGTTTATTTTCACCATGATGTTAAAGAAAACAGAGAGGTCATCAAGTGCACTGTGATCAGAGGAAACAACAGGACATGAAAGCAAGAGTAAAAATAATCTTAAGTTATTAAACACTACATCTAATCAAATTCTCGTGCATGTCAGGATGTCTTCAGTCTAATTTACAAATTTCTGATGTACAATTTCAGACACTGAAAAACTGTACATTTAAATACTTAGCGTGGTAAGGTGCCTGTGTTTGCTTTGCACTTCAATTAGATAATCAATTTTTTGCCATTGATTATTGTGCAAACTATATCAGAACCACTTTGTGAAAAAGAGAAAAACAGGTTCAAAATATTGCTGCTGCAAATGGCAGTCCTGCACTGTTATTTCAGTGGAGAGAGGAAATTATTTTCTGTATCATCTGGTATATGGAATTAAAAGCTGGACAGATAACACATATGAAAGTAAGTCTGCATTTGAAGTGTGGGAAGCAAAGAAAACAACAGATAGTAAGATCAAGCTGCAAAATATTGTTTTTCTCAAATATCCATTAATGCAAGATTGATAACTCAGTTCAGACCCTTTGGAAAATAGGAATAAACAATGATGGATTTTCACCTTGTCATGAACCTCACCTTATGTAAGGTGGGCAAAAAGTCTTCAAATGAGAATGATGACAACCCTAAAGCTAGTAAGCTTAATAAACCATAAACTGAAAAAACTATACTGAAAATGCTTAGTACTCTATGTAAATTGAAAATGTGGTCAGCTCTTCCAGATAAAACTAAGTCTAATATGGGGTCTATCAAATCACTTCACAGCAAAATTTAACAGAAACCTTTGTGAAGAGTTGACTCTGTGTCATCTTGGAAAAGATTCCTAATTAATACTTTCTATCAATCAAATTTCAGATTGTTTTTGGGAATTGGCTTCAACCTTCCTGTCCAAAAAATTTGTATAATGACCTACTTTTATAACAGAAAGCAGTCTCAAAGCCTACATAAAACAGTCAAACTCATCCCACCATACAACCTCTGAATACTCATGGATGGAGCTTCCACAACTTCTCTGGGCAACCTGTTCTCGTGTCTTACCACTAATACGTGATCTAAACCTAATCTCTTTCTGTTTAAAGGCATTCCCCCTTTTTCTGTCATTACATGCCCTTGTAAAAAACTCCTCTCTGGGTCTCTTGCAGGGCACTTCCAGGTACTAGAAGATGCTGTAAGGTCTTCCTGGGGCCTTCTCTTCTGCAGCCTGAACAACCTCAGCTGTCTCAGCCTGTCTTCAGAGGTGCTCCAGCCTTGCTCTGTTCATTTTTGTGGTGTGATTAGACCTGAACGAAGTCTTACTATCCTGTTAGTGAAAAAATGTCGAAGGTTCCTCTAAGTTTTGCTGGGAAGGAGAACTTTGGCAGATGTCCAGCCTACCATTTGGCCTCTTTTCAGCTCCATGGTAGCAGCCTGCTGTGTGCAAGTCTAGGAATAATGGTCTGTTTAGACAACACGTTGACTGTGGTACAGAACAGAAAGCTGCTAGCAACACAAGTTGATTTGGTAAAAACCATTCTCAAAAATTACCAGGAATCAAATCTGGCTGCTGCCCAGAAAACAAAAGTTTGTTGGATTTGCAGTCCTGATGTCTCTGCTTCACAGGCTTTTAGACCTTTCCAGGTTGTACTTGGAAAGCATGATGGCTATGGGGAGACAGCCATCACCAACAGGGGGACAGTATATGCCAGTGTAATTAAATTCAGAGATGAAAAATGCATATTAGGTCATCCTATCCATCTTGTCACAGAGGGAAGGAAGGCACTACGATCTGAACATAATTTGTTTCCTTTCTCATCTTCTTGCAATACTTCAGGGTAATGGGTCTACTTCTTTGGAAGGCAATTCTATAGCCTTGTTAAAAGACTTTTGCATTTGAAAATTAGTTTCCAATCTCTTGTACAGCTGGTTATGTACAAATACAGAATTTTCTGTCCTCCCACATTGATTACTCACAAATTTAGGACAGTGCAGAAAACCTCTCTTCCCTTATTCATATTTTCTTTTTTCAGCAATAAAAATTAGTTAAAAATGCAGTAAAAATTTAAATTTTTACTTCAGAAAATAGTTTCTCCACCTTTTTAGCAAAAGGAGAGGTAAATCTCTTTAAAAAACCCAAAACCTTTTTGTCATTTGAAGTTTTTTTGAGTTATTAGAACAAAATGTATTTCTTCATGAAAACCAGTGTCTTTAAGGATTCCCCTTTCAATAAAAAATTTTGTTTGGAAAATCATCAGATGCCTTTAAGAATTATAAGATATTTACTTGCCATATAACTTGTATTAGAACATGTCAGTATCCTGTATTTTCTAATTATCTCTCTTCCTTGCAGTTTTGATGCCTCTATAACTAAAGAAATAGTGAAAATAAAAGATTTTGTCACCTTCATGCAATAGCTGTATTATGTCACACGTTAAGAGAAAGGTTGTGAAGGAACAGTTCCTATTAACAAATTGCTCTCTGATTATTATAGATTATTAGACTGTCCAAGGTCTGTAATGTTTTCTGTCCATAAAATTTGCATTCTCACAAACATATCTGTAGTACCGGAGTAAAATGTTTTTTAAATGCAGTTTTCATAGTACTTAAAGAATGACAGAGAAGAACTATCCATGGCTTGTTTTGTCCATAAAACATAACCTTGTTTTGTTCATTTTGATTCATGGAGTATTTTTAATGTTCAATCTGGCTACTTCTTTTAGAAGACACAACTTTGTTTAAAGGCTTTGGAAAACAGGAACCAGGATAAGACATACCTGTGGTCTCAGTGTTGACACCAACAGAGGACCTGAAAAGACGTAGGAAGATTAAGAGAACTGAGGCAGTGAGAAAATGGTCAGATTCTCACATGATAAAAATTGACAAAATGGGTTCTTCAGAAAAATATTTAAAATTTAAAAAGTTCAGGAAAGATTAAAAAAGGGTGAAGCAAATATCAAATCCCAGAAACATGACCTGAAACTAGCATACCCATTCAAGCATTTTTCAGTCCTGTCTAATCTAGTGTAAATAAACCAAGAGTATATAAATGTTTGTGGAATGAAAATTAGGTATTAAAAATTAATGGCATTGTGTTAATCCTTTCACATCCATGTAAATTCTTAAAACATTCTATTAGAACAGCAGATATACAGTGACTTTTTTAGATTAAATCACTACAGTTGTGGCTACAGTAATTTCACAGTTTAAGCCTCGGGCATACGGAATTTAAAACAGAACTTCATCACTATAATGTTACACATTCAGTTCTTTCTTCACTGAAAAAACCATGAATTAAGTACATTAACTCCAAACAATCATTACTTTAGCACAGTACTTCTCAGTGCTAGCATTTCTATTTCCTTACTGAAGCATTATGGACTTACGTGGCCCGTATTATTATAGCTCTCTCAACCATTTCCTATGTATTTGGCTGCCCAATTACCCTGTGAGACAGAATAAATCCACTTATTCCTATTTTGCACGATGAGAAAACGGGACTCAGAGGACTGGTGACTTATCTAAGGTCACACAGCAACAACTTAAATGGAGTCTTCTAAAGCAACAGGCTCAGTGCCTTTATTTCTGAGTGGACCTGATGTGCTGGTTGAAATAGTCTGTGCATGGTATCTCACTAAATACACTATGAAATCTAAGAGCTTACTGCAAAGACTAGAGCCTTTTCTCACAAAATACTGATTTCAGAATCCTAAATCTTTCAGAAAAGCAAAAAAAAAAGAAGAAAAGGCTCAGTGGTCAACCAGGTATATCCAGTTTACTCTTACTTGAAGAAGTACAGTTTTAATATAATTGCAAGTCTGTCATGACACATGACAGACTTGTAATTATTATTATTTACAAGATTATTAGTTACAATAATTATTATTTACAATATTATTCCATATTTTTCAATTTTAGTGCCATTCATATCAATACTAACAATGGGTACACCTACAACACAGCTCAGCCCTTGAATGGGCAGTACTTTGTGCCTGCACAGTAGCATGCAAGGGATTTCCCTGGATGTCCCCAAAACTGCACTCTTCTGTGACACTACAAAAAGCAGTCTGCTATTATTGTCCAGTTTCTCCACTTTTCCTGTGTACAACAAAATGCTTTATGTGGTCAATTTTTTAAAAAATTATTTTTCTTGCTAATTAATAACATACACTCTCCTTGATTTTTACAGTACTCTCTTAAATCTCTGTTGTGCTATAAACACACACAAGCTGACACACAGAGACAAACACAAACATACACACACACCCACCCACACACACACCCCTCTGCTACAAACATTTTCTTTTGAGCTCTGCAGCAGCTAAAAAGCAGTAGAACTGCCATGTGTATGGGAAAAGCATGGTGTCACATAAATTATTGAAGCTGCACCTGCTTGATCTCTGAGAACAATTTGATGCAGTCAGCATGCAATGTGTACTCACACAGGTGTTCATACAATACACATGCTCACTGGTATTTGGAAAAGCATCATAAACAAATTTTTTCACAGTCATTACAAAAAATAGCACATGATCATTTTTGATAGTTTAGGCACTGGTCTGCATTGCATGCATTCTTAAGAGTTCTCCAGTTTCCATACATCAATTATTTTCAGTTAAGAAAGTAATTCTTATCCTAGAAACCTTAATGTAACCAGACTAGACAGGCGACTACAAATGCCCTGTACACTGGGTAAGATCTGCAGTCCCAAATCTCAGCCACAAAGGGAGAAGTTGGAAAAAAATATTTGTCAAAAGAGTCCAGAAATTTTCAAGAGAGGCTGGAAAGTTCACTCCCAGATTGAGGCTAAACTTCCAGTTTAGCTATCTCAAAAACACAGAAATGAGTTTCAATGAGTTAACAGAATGGAAGTATAAATCTACACATATTAAAAAAATATGCTCTCATTTTATGACACTAATTCACATTATCCTTTTAGAGACCCAAGGACAGAACCAGATGCAGTTTTTCTAATAAACAAATGTACAAAATGCCAAAGCATATTACCAAAACTTTTTAGTTATATTGCTATATTTTTCTTGCTTAAGAGGTTCAGGAAATTCTCATCCTGGCAGAAGAGAGGTAATAGAAAGAAACTGACTTAAAGTAGTACTTGGCTACCCTGAGATGCAAAGAAGGTGGGAGGTTTTCTATGTGAGTGTCACCACTGTTCACACAGAGGTGGTGTAAAACTCCCTGAACATAACAGGGCTCAGGAGGTGTGATTATGGATTAAATTCTCATTCCAGGTTACCCTCTATAATCAATTCTCTAAAAGACAGCTGGTGCTCAAAGGCAGAAATTTTAGATTTTCTGACTATCTCTTGCTGAAAACTAGCAGGAAATTCAGTCATCCAAATCTAACTTTAATTTTAGATTGCGAAAGTGAAATTCCAGGAAAGAGAGGGCAACTGTGAAACTGAGAGGCACTTCATTTTGTATTGGGTCCTCTATTCATATCTACAGTTGACCTACTATGCATCCTCAGTTCAGATGCTGAAGCATCGTGCCATTTTGACACACAGTTCTCAGTGGTCTATTAGGGTTTGATCAGCTTCATAGTGCAAATTTGTAGATGAAAGTGGATTTCTAACATTTTCCTTTGTTTTCTCCTACCTTGAAAATACAATTTTTAGTAAAAGACTACAAAAAAGCATGAGAAGCAAGATACAGCATAGCATACCTCTTCTGCTGTTTCCTCTCCTAATGAGTATTTTCTGAATGTGCGTCATGTGATATGATTCCACACCACCAAGAGTTGTTTCCAATTTTGTGCTTTTATGAGCACAGTACCCTTAAAAGACATGGTGAATGAATACAAATTTGTTGAGAGATCAATTAAATTTGGAAAATGTTCAGAATTTTAAAAATTTCCATAAAATAATAGGCATATAATGGTTTCTGCACAGTGTTTTACACCTGACAAAACAAATAAGAAAAAAAAGTAAAAAAGAAATCATTGCATCTAGATAAGCTCAGCCAGCTCATTGAAGATCTTCAGGGACTAGTAAAATTCATTAATAGGAGAATTATCATGAGAGCACATTCATCCCAAACAAAGACATTTAATTATACCCTGACGTTTTGAACTGTTTGCTTCAAGCAATTTCCAAATCCACTTGAGACTTGGGTATAAAGTTCATCCTGTAAAATAAAGTGATTTGCTTAAAGGTTTATTTTCCTGGGAAAGATGCTTTGCAGAGAGCCTTCCTCCAAAACGAGATTCCTGCAGGGCCAGCCCTTTTCCCCCAGCCTAGGAAAACCAGCAGTAGCTCTTTGCAAAGTGATATGCAAAAGGCCACACATTGAGTTGGTGACGGAGCCAAGATTGCAAACATGGGATATCTTTGTGTGTTTGTTTTCATTCTCCCAGAATAAAACTTAAAACAAAGCCTAAAAACTGAAAACTCTGCTTTGGAAGGGGTGAGTGACCATGAGACAGAACTTTCTCTTCCACAAAACACTGGAAGAAATTCAAAAAAGTTTTAGCCTATGTCTGTTTTGAAGCAGAGGAGGATGTCAAGAATATGCAGAAGCCCTTCTTGCAGCTGAATCTAAAATAGGAGAGTACAAGTAACATGGGAAAGAATTTGACAAAGAGTCTCAAATTTGAATTGTTTGAAACTTATCTACATGCTCTAACTGTTTGTGCTGGTATTTCACTTTTCAGTACATTACAAATCTATTGAGCTGGCATCATTGTAATGCTAGGAGAGCGTTTACAAATGCATTGCAACGACATTATGTTATGAATACTTTTGTATTAGCTCCATTCTGGTCTCAAAATGTGCATGTAATTGGAAAGGTGCTGTTGCTTGCAATCCAATCATTGTAGCAAACACACTTTTGTAAATGTCAAATGAAGATATAAGGAGATTATGTGCCTACAAAATGAATAGAACACATTGAGTTACTGTGACAGAGCCTTTCATTAATCACTGCTGAGAGATAGTTAATTAATGTTTTAGTGCCAGCGCTGCATTTGTAAGAAGACACAGCATATGCAAGGCAATGTCTTTGAGACCCCATACTCACGGTGTTCCAAGAGAGAAACAAGAAGAGCAGCTCCAGGAAGTCTGAAGTCAGAGGTTGCCCCTACCACACTGATCCGATCACCCAGTGGCTGCAGACTGTTTGGTAGGGAAGGGCACCTTGTCGATGGCATGTGTCCTGCAGGCAGTCCCTGTCATGTTCATTACTGTTGACAGCACTAGTGAGTGCCCTTGTGCTAACGAGAGGGCAGGTAGCTGGCTCCCAGGCATCAGCACTTTGCGCTGCAGGAGGGATCTCTGCTGCCCAGTGCTGACAACTTCTGTGCAGGGCATTTTGTCAATGTTACTGTCATCTTGCCTTTTAGGAGTACATCTGGTGTTTGGGAGAATGCTGAAGAGTCATCATGATCTGGGAAGTTGCCTGATGGGTAATGAATAATCACAGTGAATAACCCAATGCTTCCCAGGCATTTTTTAGCATGTAGGCTCCATATACAAGAATTAATTAATATCCTGTTAAAAAAATCTCAGATAAATGCAAGGATACCATAAGGTCTTCTTTACAATTATCAATCACTACTGCTTTGCCCTTGGAAGCCAGCCCAGTTTCAGCTGCCTTTTGCTTTTCTTGCTCTTCTCTAACAGCTTTGACTGACTTCCATTCAGTCCTTGAATTTTAACTCCCAGGACCCCTCTATATTTTCTAATGGAAATGCTATGGCTTGGCAATAGCCTGCTGTACATCTCCGTGGTCCTTTCATAAGTTTGCAAATTCTCCAAGCCAGAAAACACAGTGAAGTTCTGTTTGTTACTCTCAGGTGACCTTTCAAATGGGCTTTCAGAGACAAATCTTTCACTCTAGTTTGTGTTTTTTCTTCTCTGAAGGCAGAGTCAGAGGCTGTGTAATGATGACATTAGCATATCCTGCAAGTGCTATCAACTAAGGCAGAAAGGCAGAGGAAATGGAAAGAACAGCTCTACAGTCCTGAATGCATCTCTCACATGCTCCTGCCTGGGTGGGTCTATGTTGAACTGTTTTGCTTAAGCCAAACTAAATTAAAGGGATTTTTTTGTTTACTAAAATAATCTGAGCCTAATTAATGCCCTGCCAATTCATGTAAGTTTACTTTCTGCACTCTTATCAAGCTGAGATGTGCTGCTTAGAAATTGACCATTTATGAAAAAACCCCAAACATATAAATGAAGCTTTCAGTCGTGGACTGTCCCATGACTGTCCCTTTGTATTATTTGGGGAATTAAACAACTTTGAAAAGTGCAGACAGTCCTGCAATGTTGTCCTGAAGTTTGCAGGGGTGAGAACTATTCATAAAACCTGTAAGCTCACATATTATTAGAATAAATACCACAACTGTTATTAACCAAACTCAAAAATCCTTTAGTGAAATCTCCAGACGTGGGAACAGAAAAGCAGTAACCTTAAATCTTTATGTAGACAATAAATCAAGATTGTGATTTGATTTATCAATCTCCTGCCTTCATTTTTTTTTTCCCTGCAGAAACAGCTGGGAATGGGAATTCTGCTCTGTACACAGCATAGGACAACAGTTAGCCATGTAAGAAACATTAGCTGATGGAAAGATGCAAGGTCATTGGCATGAGGACGTTTGGGCTTTTTTAGCAGAGGAATTAAGGCTTTGGAAATGTAGGCACCCTTTTAAGAAGTGTTTTGAGGCTCTTGATGAGTCTGAGCATGGTACTAAAACTTCAAGTCCTAATTCCAACTACTAAACAATATGGCCTAATTTGCTTTTGGCCCTTAGGGGCTGGACACCTTCAACTCCATCAGAGTACTTTTCTTCTCCAGAAAGTATCTGTTTGGAGTTGAAATTCAATGAATTTGTTCAAAAAGCAAGAGTCTGGCTTGTCAGATATGACAGGTTGACATGAAGACTCTCCCCCTCCACAGTAACCTATATGATTGATATTTAATGTCTGCATTTCTACACTCCTCCCTCTCACCAATCCCTATTTTTTTACTAGTTTGGTAGATATCTCATTGTTAATTGGTCAAAAATTTCTTTCCAAAATTGTGTGTTTGATCTTGTTTTTTAATCTGCTGGGGTTTGTTCATGTGTTATAATCTTTCCTTCTCATATAGAGTAAGAATATCTCTAAATAGGCAAATCTGGACATCACTAGCCTGAAGCTTCCTGCAGATTAGTCATGAAGCTTCCTGGGCACAGTATTTTCTGAAAAGAAAAAGAAAAAAAAAAGAAGAAAAAGAAAAGGCATAGGAATCTATGTTGAACTGTTTTGCTTAGGCCAAAAAAGTTTGAAAATAACATAAAAGTGGTGTTATAAATCCAAGTAGAAGAAAGATCTGTTAAATACTTCAGTGTTCACTGACAGTAAGTGGCAGCTTAGCAATGTCTGTCTTCCAACAAGCAGTACTGCACTGAGGTTGGTTGCTGTAATCCCAAATGAGATGTAGACCTCAATTTTGCTCAGATACACCATCATCTTTTGTCTCATTCACATTTTTGTTGCACTGTCAGTAATTGTACAGGCACAATCAAGGAATTATGGTGTACTGTGTTCAACTTCACAGGCACAGCAAGGATGGCTGCTCTTAGCCGTGCAGTTTTATTAGATTTCTGGAATGTGTTCTCTTTTCTGTGTATGTTGAAAAGTTGTCAGAAAAAAGGGATTGCATGTTGAAATCATTGTGAAGGTCTCCACCAGCGTGAAAGGAGTATAAACATGAGAGATGTTTATTCAGCAGGACATAAGAGAATCTGGAAAGTATTGTGTACAGATGGGGGAAAAATAAAATAGCAGGAGATATGTTGAAAAAACTTTCCCTGGCCAGGTGTAACTGGCTCCCACCAGGGTGTGATGAGCTCCTGTTCAAGGAAGGGGAAGGGGGGTCTACAGCTGGAATCAAAAAGTAAACTACATAAAAAAGAGTCTGGTGATAGTTCCTGGGACTGATCCTGAGAGGCTTAGGAACGCAATTATTGAATCAGTATTCCCTTTTTCTAGTATTATCTTCTGTTCTGGATTTCACCCATTTTGTTTAGTACGTGTTGAATTCAAGAGCTAGTGACCTTCAGGGAGTACTCTTGTCATTGGATGCCTCACTCCTGATCCTCTCAGTTCCACTCTTTTACTGGTTCCCTCCTACCTAACAATGCAGTAACCACAAATCAGCTTTTCTGTCTTGTACCCAAATAGTACTGATGGTTGTACCTGGAGACAGGTACCTAGGGATGCTTCATCCAATCAGTTGGTAGGTACAAAATATAGTAAATGTCTCAGAAGAGTTCCTCTATGTCTGATGCCTTAGGCAGTTAATGTTCCTTAATCAGTCCGTGGGATAACTAATACTATCCAATCTGATTTGTTTAATTCTCTACTTATAAATCGACCGTAGAAAATTAACAAAACATGTTAAGCAACACATGTTCCACTTATGAATGGAATGATCACATGATTCCTGTTATATTACCAACATACTAAATTGATCATGAAAAAAGATAACTGTGTATAAGGTCACTGGCAATTTGCTTTTCCTTATTATAAATAATTATTTTTCCAGTTTTCTTCACTTCATACTTTTAACCACCTGGTTGATTTTTATGATTTGGTTGTTTCTTTAGCACTTGCATAATGTAAACTAACACACATATTTAGTGGATATGTACATACCCACCCACCGAATATTTCTATCATAACAAACGTGGCCATTAATTCAGCAAGTCCAGTAATGATGGCAGCATGAAAACTGGTCTCTCATTGTTGCACTGGACTGGAGTATGAGACTGGTGTGTTTACATGTATATGAGTACATGAATATATAAGAAACTGTTTGTAAAATTTCCAACACAATAACAGGATCTGCAAGAAGCTATGCAGAGGTGCCAACTATACAAAGACCAGGTAAAGTGTCTGTAATTTCAAATAATTTGAACAAATAGTCAAAAATTCAGTTATGATTTGTGATTAATAACAATATTTGTGATTGATATCAAAATTCCTCAGTCATTACATTTATTTTTCTTTTTTCTTGGGCTAAAATTAAATTTCACCTTGATTTGGTTATACTTGGAAGATAGCTTGAGACACAAAGTTTATGAAAAACTTTCAGAAGTTATAAAATAAAATACTTGACTAATATCATCTATATGAAAGTCTTCTAGCTACACAACTATGAGGAAAAAGAAGATACTGAATATTTTGACTGCTTGCTTTAGAATAATAATTCCAGTTTAATTTTAACTAGCTATACCATTAGGAAAGGAAAGATTTGGAACATTCTTTTGTAAATGAAGTCTGGTTCATATTAAAATGAATACATGTACACTTCTTTGAAGAGAAGAAATCAACAAGGTGATGTATATCCTCTTAGGATTCAAAATACCTACCCATTTGGATTTAACACAAACTGCACTTTATTAGGAAAACCATTTACCCTTTCATCAAGTTTTCATAATTTTTAGAAAAAGCTTTTCTTCTGGTCCCAGCTGCATTCTAATTCTTACCAAAAAAAATCCAAGACAAAGACCAAAAAAAACAAAAAATCAAACAAAATAAAACCAAAACAAACAAAAACCCCAACAAAAA
>VXBB01002446.1:26165-84676 GCA_013399915.1 Illadopsis cleaveri
AAATTGTATACAATTAGTTATATGATATATTATATAACTATATTAATTAAAAGACTAATAAAATCAAATTAAGTTACATATTTCTTCCCAGAACTCTTGTGCTTACATTGACCACCAGCTTAATTTTCTCAGTGTTTCTCAGCTCCCTATACTGTACATCTAAGAAAAAATTCTGCCTTTGTGGAAATCAATAGCAAAATGCCAGTTGCTATCAGGGGAGACAACATTTTGTCCTGGATGGAAAACTGCATCTGAGGCAGACTTAAGTCCTGTCCCTGGGACAAGAAAACAGGGAAGCTATTTCTGAGGCTCATAGCAAGGCTCTGAAGGATCTGGTTAATACCTCATGAGCAGATGCCCCCATGCTTAGTCTTTCATATGCATCCAGCTACACTGTTAAAAGGAAAATTCAGGATATATGGAGCCAGATGTGCTGATGACATGAACGAGCAGCTGCTTTGGAGTCTGAACTGCCATACCAGATAAAATCTGTCCCATGGAGGTTAGCACAACTGACCTCTGCATGTGTGTGGCTCACAGTTCTCAGTGGTGAAGCCATCAAAGAAAGCAGGCAATGCAGCAAGAGTCAAACCCAAAAGAGGCATAGTCTCAGTCTTCTCTTACTTTTCTGAGTCCTTCCCTCTGAATGGCACAATAAAAATTATTTTAAACAGCATCATGCTTAGGAAATGCAGAAGAAAAGAGCAACACAGAAAATTTTACATAATTTTAATATTTTGAGTTTGAGTTAGTTGTGGCTGAAACATAAAAAGTGCTAAAAATACAGGGCTAAAAAAAGTAATTAGGAACTGTGCTTATGTTACTGAAGAAAATATTACAGCCAGCCATTACATGCTCACTCACTGAAAGTAAAGACTGCCTCACATTATGATAATACTGTACAGCAGTAGGCATTTATTTTTGCACTGGTGTTTTTGGTTTTGAATTGAGGTAATTTCAGTTCTGTTGAGGGTAAAACTTAAAAAGGTTGGCAAATGAGTTGTTTCAGTGAAAGAGCTCATAAGTTCTTTTGCTGTGCAAACCTCTTGATTGTAAACACCTCTGGGAGATTTCTGTAATTCTTTCTAGTCAGATGGTAAATACCATAAAATCAGCCTCTCACGGTGTTTTTCTGCCCTGGCTTGCTTGTGGTCCCAGGGAAATCTCAAAAGAGCAAAATGAATGAACAAATTGACTAAAATTTTTAGACATCAGGGAAGACTTCCTTGAGATTAATTTAGGAGACATATTTGGTGTGTAGAGGGTAAGTTGCTGTTTTGGCTCTAATATTTACTAGTAATGGAAAGGAGAATTTATGGACTTTTGAAGTCTTAAGGCTGGACCTCAGGGGTTTTGGATACCCGTTACTGGATCTTGTACTTGTATGAGTTTCTGATTTTTTTTAACAGACATGTTTACAACTAAAAATTCCCTTCGAGGAAAGAAAACTCACTCTTGTGACAGGAGGGTCAGAACCTGATGGTTTTTAAGGTCCCTTCCAACCTAAAACCTCCTAGGATTGTGTAATGAGTAATTTTGGGACAATCCCTCAGTTCAAGTGGATAGATGCTTCTATACTTCCAGGCTTCTCTGAGCAGTGGTCAGAATCTATATTTGGATTCATGCTTCAATCATTTCCTTTCTCTTCTGTAATCCACAGTTTAGCCTCTGCTGTGCTGGTTTATATTTATTCTGCAAATGGCTAAACATTCTAATGCTAAAAGAAATCTCTCTATTCTCAACCAAACTGTGTGCCAGAGAGGTAACTCATGAAATAATATACCTTTGCACAGAAGCCAAACATGTGGCAACCACCTGAGAAAGGAGGCTATGAAAGCAAAAGCATGTCCTGCTACTGCAACAAGAGCTTTAAAATATTACAGTTGCCTTCTGGCCCGTAAAAATAATGCAGGTTTGAGCAATACCTTACAGTAAATAGTTGCTTATTTTCCCATGGAAGTTTTATAACTTTCCTTTGTTTACGACTTCAAAGACCCCATTTGCTTACCTTCCCAGAGTTTTCATATGCTATAATTTGTAGAAAAAAAAGAGATTTTTGTGCTTAATGCACTTAATAATGCCCTGCTAAAAAAAAGATAATATCTATACTTTTAGTGCAATATTCATGTTTTCAAAGCAATATGGATGAATGTACACACTCAGTTGATTACAGTGTTATTAAGGATTGCATATTACATTAACATGTCTCTATATAAGTATCCTGTAACTCAAATAAATTTCTGGTACTGAGACTGTAATCTGCTTCGAAAATAGGGATCATTCCCTAAATCTTACGATACCTCATGAGGAAATTTAACAAAGAACTTCTGTAATTAGCATTATGTATGTGAAGCAATGTATGTAACACTGCTGCATGTTAAACTTTTACAGGCATATACTGCTATGTTGTTATTTCTTTGTGCTGTGACAGAAACAAGAAGGTGTTCTAAGCTCACCAGGATGATATTTTGAGAATCACATTATGTAATTTGTATTCTGATTATGACTCTCTGTTGATTCATGAACTGTTTGACTCTTAGGTTTTGTCTACCTTTTGTTTGCCTTCATGTATTTTAAATCAAAATCCTAAAATCAGCTAGACAAAAGAGAATATTTCTACTGGTCAGACAAATCCATAGTATTTAGTTGTAGTATACAATTCTGTACTTTTCAACTTTTCAGCTTTTCATCTTTCGTCTTTGTTCCCCCATCTCTTGCATCTTCAGTATAAAAAATATGTGCATATTCTGTTCCATCTTCACATTTAATTGATACCATGGAGGACATAAATTTGCTCAAAGGATGTGCAACCAGCAACACAGGGCTGCTTTCCTCCAGACCTGTGCCAGATCAATCAGCTGTACAAAAGTTTGTTATTAGGCAAAAGGCTGAAATCAACACACCGTTAGCAGAAAGAATACATAAAATACCTCTTGGAGACAAGTCAAACTCAACACCAGCTCCATCCTCTTTCTTAGTCTAGATTCTGTGCAGAGTTCTTCTAAGAAGACTGGGACAATAATATTTCAAATTGAAACTCAGTTCAGAATATATGCATGGGAAGGGATGGGTTCATTTTATTGTTCTACTTTGTTTAATTTTTTTGTTTTTCTGCCTGATTGGCAATATGAAATTTGATATTTTTAATGTCCATATNTCTTCAACCACGGCCTGACAGTGAGAGTCTGGGTGCTGCAAAGCCAAGAAACCACACACTGTTTCTGTGGAAAGGTGTCGAGCTGACCGGGCTGCCAGGCTGAGACCTGGCTGACCAGAGAGACACCCGAAGCAACACATATGAATTTCTTATTACTAGTGATAAGATAAACAGAAAACATAACTTCTTTGAAAAGTTGGAGAATTTCACTGTACACAATAAAACATGCTGTCAGTGCTTACCATCCTTAGCATCTGTTTAAATTATTACAAGATGTCCTATGTAGACAGAAGAATTGTAGTTTGTTTTTTTTTAATGGAGAAATTGGGGGAAGGTATTCTCTCTTGTTCAGTACTTAATTAACTCTGTAAAAGTGAGAAACTTCATGTATTCAACTGATACGAAAAACCATATTGGTTATGGACCAATCCCAAATCACAAGTTCCACTTGGGAATAGCTGAATAGTAAATCAAACACATGTGACATAAACAAGTGTTCTTTATTAAAAGGCTTTGAAATAGAACTTGCATCATAAACCAAATCTAACAAGATTTGCAATTTTACAGGCAATCTTTTACAGAAAGATAGTATGCTCTTTATTAATTTTTCTCATTTTGAACAATGTTATTTTAAAAATTATATGAGAAAACCCAACTATTGCCTAATGAGTTCTTTTTATCCCCAAGGCTGTGCATGTTGAATTGATCTGAATTGTTTTGTCAGAATTCCAGATCTTAGATAAGATATCTGTATGCAACCAGGCACTAACTTCCATTTGTCCTGTTTTGACTGTGTCCTCTGCGTATTGTTAAGTGACAGTTCTCTAAAGTGCAGAAAATCTTGGAGCTTTAGCTCTGCTCCTGGGAACTTGCTATAAATATACTTGTGTTATGCTATCTTGAAGTTTTTTCCTAATCTAGTCTGCAACCAAGATAATAGACAGTCAATATTCAGCATGTAAGCTGGAAAAAAAGTCAAAATTCCCTGGTTAAGCAGTCCAGAAGGTTAAAAATCTCAGATTCAACATTGAAAAGTTTCCTCAAATTCTGTGGCTGTGGAAGGAGTATGACAGCAGATGTGCATTGTCTTTGTGCCATTTATTTTATATTTCCTTGCTTTCAAACATTTGTTTACTTAAGTAGAAACTTCCTCTTGAATGGTCAGGCTTTCCAGCCTTAAAATTTCTGAGGTTGGTGGGTTTGTACTTTATCTGTGCTGCAATATCCTTTTAAAGCCTTTTCCAAAGATGCTAGTTTCATGTCTGTTAATAATTGTTCTTTTTGTGAGTGAAGCTAAGAATCACCATTCCAATGTAGTGTGAAAAATGTGACTATGTTTATTATTAACAAGACTATCTTATGAGATAATCTTGTTAATAATGCAAGTCACACCAGTGCACAAGATTTTCTTCTTGAAAAACTTTATTTCCTCTGATGCTTTTTCATCTTATGGGACTACCTTACAACTGTCACTTTATAAATTACTGGTAAATTATGCAGAGGAGCTTATAGACAGGTTTACTGTAAAGTAAATTTTGCTTAATAATCAGTTCTTATAAGAGTTTTTTATGAAGAACATATGGGAAAACATGCTTTGTGCATGTTAATAATGTCACACAGAAAAAACCCTGAAGTTGTAGGTATAAAGCAGATCACATAGCCTGGGAGAATTAGGGGTCCTAATTTCTCCCCTAGTGCAGGATCCTGCATTTGCTTTTGTTGAATTCAAATGGATTCCTTTCTGCCCGTCTCTCCAACATGTCCAGGTCCTTCTGAAGGGCTGCATATCACTCAGGGGGATCAACCCAAAGCTTCTCCCAGCTGTGTGTCGTTGGTGAACTTGCTGAGGAGACATCTAGACCTTCATCCCAGTCACTGACAAAGTTAAACAATACGGGGGCCAGTACTGAAACTCAGGGGACCCTATTTATGACAGGCCTCCAGCAGATTTCCTGATTACAACCCTGTGGGATCTGCTGCTCAGCCAGGTCTCAATTCACCTCTCTGCCCACTCATCCAGACTTCCTGAGTTTGCCTGTGAGGATACTGCAGGAGACAGTGCTGAAGTCAAGATAGACAATATCCACAATTCTCCACTCATCCATCCGGGTGAATTTTTCATTGTAAAAGGCAATCCAGTTGGCCAAGCATGATTTACCTCCAATGAATGTATGCTGACTGTATGCTGACTACTCTTAATCACCTTCTTATCATCCCTGTGGCTAGAGAGGGCCTCTAGAATGAGGCATTCCATCACCTTTCCAGGGACTGAGGTGAGGCTGACTGGCAGGTAGTTCTCTGAGTTCTTGCCTTTTTAAAGACTGGGATGACATCTGATTTTTCTTCTTTTTCTTATCAGAAAAAAAAAAAAAACTGAAGTAGAGTTACAACAAAAGGAAAATTTAATTGAGACTTTTTGAAAAACTGAGGTGAAAAAAACCCCCTAATTTGAGGTATGTATAGTAAAGAAATAAGGAGAAATACCCTCGTACCCTAGAAGCTGTGCAGCATGCAAATAAGAAATGCTAGGTTCTCCAGGCAATGGAGGTTTAGGGCTGTGGATATTCTTTCATCAACAGTGTGCCAGCATGATACAGAGCAAATCCAAATCTTCCAAGGGTAAAAGAGAATGCCTTGCTGCGCACCACTCTATTCTTTCTGAGAATTTTGATATAACATGTGAATTTGTGCTTTCTTTGGCCAAGGGATTCACTCCCCACAGGAGAGATAGTAAAGGCACTTTTTGCTACTGGCATTCTTCTACAACTTTTAATTCTTTTTTTTTTCATATTCATTTTGTTTCAACAAATTGATTCCTGTTTAATGATTCATTTATGGTAGCTGCTTATCAGAAAAAACAATATTCTGGCAAGAGAAGCCTTGGACTGGTCTTCCTAACATGTCAGGTGTTACAATACATGCATTGGTTTCATTCCAGCACTTGGCTTCCATCTGAACACAACAGGAAGTAACCCTTCCAAATTTTCTTAAGCCAATAATTCTTACTAATGACAAAACTGCCTAATACTGATTCTGTATGTAGTCCAGCACCATTCAGTTTTGTTTCTCAGAAGTTTCAGAAAACAATCATAGCTTATATAAAGATCAAGGTGAGTAATGGTTATAGCCAAAATCGACTGTGCCCTGAACATTCTGCAATCAGTGTGAACACAACATAAAGATGATTTAACTGTGCTTATAGTGAAAGCATCAAAATTGGTGCTTTCACATTTGGTGTGCTGGTAGGCCTCTTTTCTATGTAGTGACTTTTCTTCAAAGATGACAAAATACTTCAGAACAATGTTTGACCAAATCAAAGAACTGACAGGAGTTTAGAAAAAGATTCCTGCTCAGAAAATGGCAAGGGGAGCTTGCATATTTTATCTTGCATCACACAAAAAAGACAGGACTGATTTTAATGTGGGCCAATGCAAAATGGGTTGTTCCAAGACTTTTTTTTCTCTTTTTCCTGCTTTGATTTGAATCCTTATCTATGTCAAAAGTGCCTTGTTTTTTTTTCCTAGATGGATCTATGTTTTCCAAAATCTGTGGAGAAGTCAGAATATTTGCTGTGGTCTGATCAAGGATAATGAATGCAGAATTCAGTGTACAGATTCCTATTCAGCAGACTTTGGAACAAACCCAAGTATTTATAACTTCCATCCAAAATATGAAAAATACTAGTGTTTGGATGCTACTCAAAGAAAATACATTAATTTAGTTATAATGTTTTGTATTCAAAAGCAAAAAAAAAAATGGAGTCTTGCAAGTCTTTCTCCTCGCACTCTTGCACTCTGTATTTCTCTATAATCAAGGACAGTTATAGTGCACCCGTTTTCTTAAATATTCTTAGTTCTTTAGCATGAAAATACACTCACTTTTTCTTTTCCAGAAATCACGTTTAACTAGTCAAGATAACCATGTTGCAACAGCCACTTTAGTGAATCTGGGTGTTGCTTTGCTGTATATTCAAGGACCACAGGATAGATAATAATCCAGAGAAAAGGAAAAAAGGGGTTGCTTTTTGAAATTATGAGAGCTACATTGTCATTCACTTTTTATACTTTAGTTCTTCTATATATTTTCATAATAATCTCAGTAATAATTTCTATTAATATTACAAAAAGGTCGACGTGATGTCTACCAGCTTAGTTATGATTAAGGTTCAAGAGGAGTCTTCCAGAGTTAAACTTCACATCTTTCCAGAGAAATGTTAATAGGCAAAAAGGAGAATAAATTGACCATTGTGACATTACAATAGTTAAAGTATAAAGGTTAAAGCCAATTTTGGTTACATCAGTAGTAAAATCCACTCACATCATGTTAAGTGGTGAACTTCGGCAATTTTTCCATGCAATAAATCACTTTTAAAATAATCATTTGGAACAGGAAAATAGAAAGTTTCTGATCCCTGAAAGTTTAGATTAAAATGAAACAGAAACCACTAGCCAAAATTTTATTCCCCCCTTTTCAGGTAAAGAAATCCTAAACATTCACTATCTTCTTCATTTTAGTACAGTTTAATTATAAAGACAATTATTTCAACAACTACTATACTCCAAATCCACATAAGTCTCAAACCATAGGGAAAGTATTGGTGTGTAATATGCAATAGAAGGGTGAAAGAGGGAGAAAAAGAAGTGTTACATTAGAAAGACCTGCAAGGTATTTACAGATGTAATTAAAAAACCAATTATAGTTAACCTGAAATCTGCCATTTTGAAAATGCGGGAGAATAACCGTGTGAATAACTGGTAGAGGAGTAATACAGAAATAATGGAAAACAAAGCCTTCACTGACCTCTATAATGACACTTTTCTCACACAAAGCCATGCCAAACCAAACCAAAATACAAAACAAAACAACTACCAAACAAACAAAAACCACCTTAAACCCCAAACAAGTTAACTGAATATGTATAAAACATATTTTCTTTTCAAAACATAGAGTCAAAGAACTGATTTTCATATATTTTGTCAGTCTTTTCTCCTTTCCAGATACTCTTCTCTTCATGCTTGAAGGTTTCTAGCATTAAGAATCCTGTTTCTTCCTCAATTCCTCATACAGGCATGAGTTTTAAGAGAATATTTAACAATTGGTGTTAAGAAATTTGAGCTCCTGTGTCATTTTGATTGTTTCATTAAGCTGTAGGAAATGTGAGTCATTTTCTTTTTTTTCCCCATTCAGATTCTATTAATGTTTCCTTTTGAAAAATGACCAAAAACCTTCCTATGTTTGGAAGCTTCATTCTACTCAATATTGTTTGGAGAGAACCAAATCTCCACTTAGTAATGGAGAGAATGTTAACTAATATATACACAAGGAGTGCTTTCCCCTTAGGCAGAACATACCCTTCATTCAAAGAAAAAATAGTATTGAGACACAGAAAGTACATTTTAAAAAGAAGCCTTTACAGTCCCCTATAAAAATCATAGAACTGAAGTGTTCACAAAATGCTGTCTGTAAGCTGACGATGCCTGAGCTAATTCTATCATTTTTTTTCTTTTGCATCTCTTAGCAAAACTGGTTTTTACCTGAAAATGTGTCACATAGATCATCCAAACCAAGAAAATGTGGTACAAGGCAGTGCCACTCTGACGCCATTTTCCCATCTTCACCATTAATTTCATTTACCAGGTGAATTTTTTAAGACCCTTGATTACGTTTTATTACATGCTCATATTTAATTTCATATAATGGTGACTTGATATGGTTATGGTTTTAAGGAATCAGGATTATTAATTAGAATTTATTACCCTTTACAATTATATATTTACAAGTACTTCAAATTAAACATAGCTCTTACGATTCTGCATCCCCACAAATGAAAACGCTTATCTAGACTTGTCTGTGAATAGATGTGGCCTGTTTAGGATGTATTGTGCCTTAAAGCATGTATCATGCTGCTGTCTCTGATGCTGTCAATTTCTGACACGTCATTAAAGCACTGCTGTCACTTCCTAAAACATGGTCTTTAGGGCCTGTCTGACTCTGTGTGTGTGCAAGAACAGTGGCTAGCACGTTGTGGGTGTCACTGGAATACAAATGACTGTGATTCTATTGTATGTAGCACTTCTTTTGCCCAGTAATGCAAAATGTTGCATTTATCACTATGATTAAGGCTACAGATGTTCTCCATAGTCAGTATTGCATAGTGGGAAGCCGTACTGAGGGAGTCTAGCAGCTTCCTAACATCTTGTTTTCAGCTGCTCACAAAGGACTTTCCAGGGTTATAAATACCACAGGACTCATTGTGCAGATGGGGAAATTGAGGCAAAGAAAGATTAAATCAATTTCAGATGAAGTCAAAAGAAAGTCTCCCTTGTTAATGGAAAGGGCAGGAGAAAAAATGGAAACTCTTTTAATAATAATTTGTTTTACTTTAGATATTTTGAAAGTTTCTATATTTCAACATCAACTGTTATTAGGTCATCCCTACTAACAAGCTGTATTAAATCAGCTATTTTTTTTTGTTATAAATTGTAGTGCATTATTTTTAAAATGTATTGTAGACATACTTTTTTATGCGTCAAATACATAGACTCAAATTGATCCCTCAATTGATCCCTCAATGAACAGAAGCAAATCTTGTTGTTCATTTTAGAAAACAAAATGAAGAATAGATATCTTTTATTCCCACAATAATTTTAATTTGAGGGATTTTTAGAATTTAGAAGTACTGAAAGAAATGTGTTCTTTGCTATCTTCCCTCAATATCATACATTTTCATTCTTATTTTTTTATTATTTGGACATTTCATATAAACACCACTATTTCTGTTGCTTTATTCTACTTGTGACATAAATTTGTTATCATTTTGGCTGCCCTCGGCTCAGTAGATGCAAACCTATGCTTCAATTAGGAGAGGTGTTTTAAATATATTCTTAGCTTACAGCATGTGTAGGTGGTTTATGGAATATAAAATAGTGTTACAGGTTTGGGGTTTATGTACAGAGTTGCTTCCTGCCCTGGAAAAAAAATCTCATTGCTAGTTTCTTCTTTCAAATTCTTTCTTTATATATATTCCAGCACTTATCAAATTATTGAAATTATCAATTTAGTATATTCACAGATTAAAGTTTTGTCTGTGAGTACCTTTACAAGTTATTTCTAAGTACTGTATCTATGGTCTTGTGGGTCCAGACATGAGGAACTTATGTTTTGTGGTATCATAAAAGCATAGCCATCTGATACAAATTAAAACAGAAATATTGTGTTTCTACTTTTTTTGATTGCTTACTATTGAACATTTTCTGTGGACCTTCCTTGTGTACGTTATAACTTTATCTTTTCTTCTGAAATATTTTGTGCTTAAAATAATATTTTCTTACTAGCAATATTGTCATCAAGTATTCTTTTTAAGTCAAGATAGTCTGCTGCTTTATTCCTTGCAATGAATTAAACTACCTGGTATGAAATGTTATCTTAAATACACCTGTTCATTCTTTGCATGGTGGCACTATTATGCAAATGATGTTGGGTGACAGGGTGTGGGATGGAGAAGGAAAAGAAGTTGTTACTTATTTTGTCTATAGCTTTGGGAAAAAAAAAGTCTGATTTTATTCATCATGTCTTAAAAATACGTTACACTGACTGGGTTATCATTGATGTCCTATTCCAAAGCCCATTAGAATCCTGTAAGAACCTGTCCAGTAACTTTAACAGCTATTGATCAAACCTCAAGTAGACAGTGTTTTACAGAACTATTTCTGTTTGGTATTTTGAAAATATATTCCTTATTATACTCCCTCCAACTGCTTATTACTTAGAAATAGCATGTTAGAATATAGAATTGGCACATTTAAAATTGCTATTTGAATTGCCCTTTCGTACAGTTATAGATTACAGAGAAATGTGTCTGTTTTTGACATTTATGTTGCTCTGTGGCTGCACAATTTGGATATTTTTACACTAATTGCTCCTTTCACCTGCAATATTCAGTGAATGGAAAAAATCATCTTGAAGTAAAAGAGCAACGTCCAGACTACACATAAGAGTAATCAAATGGTGTCTACATGTACATGTGCAGAAACAAACATGATGTACATCCCATGGGTTGGAGCCCTTATTAGGGTTCAAGATTACATAGCTTGAGATAGTACGAGGTTAAAAATGGAGCTCTGCCAATTGTTTCTATGATGAACTGCAGGACAATTTGGTGAACTGGAAGCTCGTGATAACATTTGGTCATTTCATCAATTCTCTGAGAGCATTTATTTCTGGGACAATTTCTAATGTTTCAAATTTCTTACCATTGTTGAACAAATTACTGTTTCTGATAATTAACATCACAAAATAATTTTTTCTTCCTTTATTCAGAATTCACATTTTACCATAGTTAAACACTTGATGTTGGTGAAAGATAGTCATAGACAAATGTGTTTTTCTGCATACACAAAAATCCTTAGTTTATTTAGAGTCCAAGCCCTAAAGCATGGTTATGTTAGCAGAAAACAGATGATAATCTACCTATGTGAACCAGGACTGTATTTAAGTTTTGCAAGGTCCAAGACATTTGTTATCTTAAATTAGGACAAGAAATCAAGTCTGGGATAATTTCTGAGATTTTTTAGGTTACAAATCTTGTCTATTTGTCTCACTCTTAATGAAAGGAAGTGGCTTTGCAAGCAGAAGGATATATTAAACAATTCCCATAGTTTCTAAAGATTCTCCCAAACAGTCCCAGACAGTTTTTCTGTAGAATATGTAGCACATTCTATAGCCTTGCTGATGAGCTGTGAAATGAAAATTATGACCTAAATGTGGTCTTTCTGAAATGCATTTTGAAAAAGAAATAACTGCATCACTGTGTTAGATATCCTGTGCACCAAAACTCATGTTGGCATTGACATTATTTTGGCATCACAAGAGCCAAAGACTTTTGCTATCTGTGCTTGCCCTTGTCTACGTATCCTGCTTTGAAGGTTCATGCCTTGCCTTTTGCCTTTTGAAATGTAACTGCCTACAGTCCCTTGCTGAGGACCAAATCCACAGATGAGTTCAAACACCTTATTTAACATTTTTTGTGGTTTGGATTTTAAAGCATCATCTGTTTTCCCATTACTAAGAATAGCATTATTTTTGCCAGCAGCATGACCACAATGACTTTTACACTAATTCCTGTTTAAGTCTTATTGCTGTTTAAGCACTTTGCTGATGCTATTTAGTAGTTGCAGATTCCTGTTTTCTGAAATGTTCCAGGAGTACAATGGGTCATGTCTCTAAATAAAATGCACAAAAAGCATTCTGAATGAGTTATGTATCCTACATTGCTCTGTGTACCTCCCTAAGTGCTTTTATATTATAAAACAATTATATATGGAATTGTACATCTAAATGTCAAGTATTACAACTTAAATCAAAAGAAAACAATTTCTGAGAGAAGAAAACGGTCAGACAGCCCATGTCCCAAAATAACTGACCCAGAAACAACTCCAAAACCACCAATGCAGCAGCATCTGGAAACCTGTGAAGAACCAGATGCTGTTGCAAAAATATCTTCCGCAGTTTGGCATTTGGTGCTGTGACTGACATCCAAACTACTGTTGTAAATATAAGGGAACTTACCACCAGACTACTGCTACTCCCCTTTTAGAAGAGAAAAACACTATATAACATGATTTAAGATTTCCAAGTAGTTAATGTGTAGAGGAATGACAGGCAAAATGAGCATCTGTAAACAAAAAACCCAATAATTAAAGCATCTTGCTGTGTACTTCAGCATTTTCAGTCATTTTAACACAGTCATTCTCCCACAGAAACTCCAGATCTGCCCCTAAGACCTGGAATCAATTCTCAGGTTTTCTCTAAAGTGCTCTAAGTTGCTGTAAACAGCATTTAAACTACGCTTGTCAAATTTCAGTAAACCTTGGAAAATGGACATTGTTTATTTTTATATGTTTACTGAACTTAGAAATTTACTTACAGTAAAAGTCACTGATTAAAAAGAGACTTTTCGCTCAGCTGATAATATGTATCACTGGTAATAATTTTTAAATGATCTTTCTAATTT
The DNA here is from genome assembly GCA_013399915.1 of Illadopsis cleaveri. Lineage (NCBI taxonomy): Eukaryota > Metazoa > Chordata > Aves > Passeriformes > Timaliidae > Illadopsis > Illadopsis cleaveri. The sequence goes on from VXBB01002446.1 coordinate 39,335, forward strand.
CACTGTGTTCCCTTGGAAATATTTGCTGTCCCTTACCCAGAAGCAGATCTCTTGGTGAGAGAGGCCTTCTCTCTGATCTACTTCAATTTTATTCATACTCCTTTCCTCTTTTTATGGGTTTTTTCTTCTATTATAGTCACCAAAGCCACTCATCAAGCTGAGAAGAAAGAGACTGACCTTGCTCATACATTGCGAGCAGGGGTTTAGGTAAAAGAGGCTCAGAGTAGGATGAGAAAAAGCAGACTAAGATGAGTAGGATGAGATAAGCAAGTCAACAGCTGATGTTTTTCTGTTAAAAATAAAGCAATGAGCGTGTGTACAGCAACATTGAGTAAATCTTTCCTGGACTAATTTGAACTAAGATTTAAAATTAATTAATAATTTTCTACTTGTTTATAAAATTGCTGTGAGTTAGGTAGCCTTGGTAGCCCCTGTGTTTGCTCCATCACTCAACAAAAACTGTGAAATAACTAAAATGGTTTAGAAAAAAATTACAAGAATTCATAGAGTCCTGACTTTGCTCCTGGCAATAATGTTGCAAACAGGCAGTTCCTGTGGCTCAGCCAAAGTGTTGTAACTGGTTAAGCTACAATAAATTCCACAAATGTGTAAGCACCTCGGCTAGCTTGTGTGTGCTGTACAGATGCTCACAAGGAAAGGAAAGTGAGGCCAATCCTTACTGCAGGCATATCAGGAAATCACATTGGCAGATTCTTTACTTTCTATTAATTCCCATTTTCTTTAAACCATTTTAGCCTAGAGCACACGCTCAGCATATTCTGAATGGTGTCCTGAATAGTTAGAGGCCACTTGTTATTTTAGCAAGAGGAGGACTGGCAACTTACTGTATTTCTAGATAGCAAGGGCTGTACTGAGACTGAGGCTTACTTCAGCAAGCTCAATTGTCTTGCTGTTACTTCGTATTTTCCCCATCTGTTAGCAGCCACCTGTTATATCTCATGCTGATTCCTGATTAGGGCTTCTTGACACCACTGCAATAAAAAATAAATAGCAGTCAAATAAGAGCAATGAGGTTTTTAGGATGCAATGAATGTGTGCATTATGAATGCATTCATTTTCTGAGTTAAAAAAATGAACAGAACCAAACCAAACCACAGATTTGAAAACCACTTTTATTCCCCCCCTCACCACAGAACAAGAGGTTTTGACTGCCTTACATATTTATTCCTCAGAGCTGATTGCACTTGGTAAAAGTGACACTAAGATCTTAAAACTGACTAATGATCTTTGGTTTCCCAGTTGAGATTCTGTAGAGAAACCTAAATGTGCTTTGGAAGAGAAGAAAAAAAGACCCTATAAAAAACCTAAAATCACTAGCCTTTTTTGGATAATCTTGGTCAAAGAAAACACCCGAAGTAGCAAAAGTCTTAATTAAATGGTTTGGTTTTTAAGTAAAACCCAAATGTTTTCACTGATGAAATGAAAAACAAGATGTTTTCAGACATTCCTGGGACACTGAGATATGAGGAAAAAATTGGAACTGACCTCATAAACCCAGTTTATGTGGTTGCTTTAATCCAGGGATTGAAACTGAAAAAATGACCTGCCTCTGCACTCTCTACAATGTGCTGTGACTTAAATGCATAGTTGAGATGTGTTTCCCAACCAAATTCTCAGAATAAAAGACTACAGTGCCAAGAACAACTCCTTATCTCCTGTCTGATCCACAGAAACACATTAGGAGTTTTACTTCACTTGCTTGATTGCTTACATTTTTGGTATTTTCCTTTTTTGTTGAAAATTAGATCGGTTTATTATTTGACTGTACACTCATCTTTGTTTCATTTTTTCAATTTTCTTGTGACTGAAGTAAACACACTGAAATAGAACCACAATTAACATTTTTATAAGTACTGCAAATGTACCCTGTGATTCTTTTCTATCTGTAATTTGGAAAACTCCAACTGATAGTAAAAAAGTATCAGGCTGAAAATGTGATGGAAATTGGGTTACTTCAAATTAATTTAGTGCAATGGCCAGCATGGCTAACCTGGAGTTGAAAACTAACCTGGAAGTGAAAACAGTGGTAACTGAGGCTGCTATTATGAAAACACACGGAATGGTTCAAGGCCCAGGGAAAAAGGGGATATTTTGGCCAGGGTGGTGCAGATGCAATTCTAGAATTTGAAAATTCTACAGTGATCACTTGAAGGGTAAGAATCACCTGTCTGAATAGATGTTCAGCAGCCACCTAATAAGGAACAGGTCTCCCTCCCTGACACTCAGCACTCCACATGTGCTCCAGTTTTTTGTTCTCACCTGGCATCTTTCAAAGCACTTTGGGTATTCCCATTACACACCTTCATGCATAAACTCCCCTGAAACCAGCATCCAGAAAGTCCAAATGCACTGGCTCAGAGTGTGGCTTGGAAAAGTGTTTGCTTTGTTGAATTGGAGCTTTAACCAGGGCAGCTGATTACAAGTATCAGGCCAGGTTTTTTCTCCCAGTTGCACTGCAGTCTTTGCTCACATAGGCAGAATACAAATTGCCAGCAAGGACCCACTGATTACTTCCTAGTCATTGCATCTACAAACTGAAATTTGCTATGGTAGCAAATCTATTGCACCTAGCAGAAAAAAACTTGCCCTCCCAGGCACGTTTCATGCAAGTAGTATGATTAAAGTCTTCATTCCACCTTAATGTGGTGGAAAAAGCATATAGCTTTTGTTGTTGAGCATGGAGTCATAGTACTAATATGTAATGGAAAAGCCAAGACTATTTCATCATCCTATTCCCAACCGCCTACATATAGTGCACACAACATCATCATATTTATAGTTTATTTTTTCCCATGCATTTGCAAGAGAGCTGCAGCATAGAAAAGTTATTGCTCTCCCTATGTATTCCTGATGAACTGTGTAATCCAAGACATTTATCTCAATATCATTTTGCAAATTCAGGTTCAAACAGGTAAATAATACCCATCACTCACGTCAGCTCTACTTGTCTTACTATCTTTTCTAGTATCACTTTATCAAGAAACCCACTGCTACATAGGATGGGTGAAACTGCTACATAGGATGGGTAAAGAAATTTAATGAGTGCTCCTTCATTTGTCATATTCATCTGCCAATTTGAACAGTTAGACAAAAGTTGAACTTAGCCAAACCAATCTGGCTTGAAAACTAGCCTGGCAATACTGTGGGAACCAATGTATTTTGCAGTACTTCAGACACAGTCCCTGCCAAAATCTTGTAGTTCATGAAAAATGGGGAAAAAAAAAACAAAACCAAAAATCTTGAATGTGAGGAAATGTTCAAGTAATTTCTTATTATATCCAGATGGGATTGCTATTCCCTGGTCACTGTCAGTGAACCATGAAAACACAGGGTAGCAAATGAGTGTAAATGAAAATCCTTGTATTTGGGGAGCCAGATTTTCAATTCCTCATAGAGAATCAGCTGAGTTTCATTGAAAAAAACTGTAAAACCTGGTTTACAGACCCCATTAGGGTCCTGAGTTCTGACTACTAAAGCTTGCATTTACTGAAAGTCAGACTGGGCTGTGAGAGTCTGTGTATTCCAAGCTGTCATGCACATATTGTCATAGCTGCTCCTCTGACCAAGAATGTTTTCAGATAACATTTTTCAGGTCACCTTTTTTGTTTGATCATATAAATTCCTGAGGATTTCTTCCTATTAAATATTCCTGATGTGTCACTTGTCGTCTTGGTATAAAAACAGAAACAGGAAATGCCTGAATTCTAGTAAATTAATTGCCCATTACTGCCACTCAACACCTTTTATTTTTCAAAGATTTTCTGGGTTTGGGTTGGGTTTTGGTTTCCAGACTTTGCATTTGCATGAACATGATAGTTTAGGTCCTAGAGGTTCAGTTATTTCATGACTGAGCCCTCCATGAGCAGTTAAATTAGCCTTAATCTTACTGTGTGAAGGCACTACTTCACTCTCAGCATCCTTACTACTTGTTGAAATTTTGGGGGTATTTACATTTTTTTTCCTTCTCACATACTCTGCGTACTGTGCTAAGATGATTCTCGACAGTTCAGACACACACTTTCTTTCCCAGGTGCGAGTAATGTCTTTTGGCATTGTTTGTCATGCTGGATCAATATTAGAAAGAATTGTGTTAGCAAAAGACAGAAATAAACAATTTGTAACTCAAAGATGCATGTAGGTACATTTGTCAAATATGTCTACACTACACCATTCACTCAAGAGTTGCCTTAACTTAATTCTGCAATCTGCTGCATTGTATGGAAAGCCTTGACTTCACACAACACCTCTTGGTACTCTTTCACTACATTCTTGGATATTTTTATGCTGTGCACTCTCTTTAGGACAGGAAATTTATAATGAGTGACTTTGCTGTTACACATTAATGGAAACATGATATATTGAATGATATTGCTAAGACAATGCGCAGCAAGTTATTGCAATAAGTCACCAGGACTCCTTAATATCCGTCTGGAAGTCCTGAGCCTTGCTATGCTCTCAAAATACTCTGATCAAGTGCTGTGTTAGAAAGTGAGAATCCCACTTCAATACACAAACCTCTGAAAAATTGATGAATAGAATAGAATAGAATAGAATAGAATAGAATAGAATAGAATAGAATAGAATAGAATAGAATTCACTGATTCATACTGAGGTAATTGATGAAAACTTTTTCTTCAAAAGAACTCCTACATATCACTAAGAGACGTATAAAAACTGCAAAGAAAAATTATTTCTTTCCAATGAGCTCTTTTGAGGAAATAATAACTACAGTAGATATTTAGACAAAGTAGTTATAGTGTGTTAAGGTACTTTAAATTCTCAGTTGTAAAAATCACTCAGGGATCTATTTCTAGCTCATTTTCACAAAAAAGAGAGATAAACTGTAGCTGTGCATTAAAAGCATTGACATATGTGAAGCATGTGGCATTTTACCACCAATTACCAATGTGAAAAGATATAAGGGAACCTATTGGGCAAAATAAGGACAAGACTGTGCGTGATTAAGTACGCGTATGCAAGAACTTGAGATTATGAAGTAGCAAAAATCATATCTGAATTGCAATATTTAGCTGAAGAAGGACTGAAAAATTCAGAGAATGTTGATAAATTAACTAGAGTAACTACAGAATATTAAATTAACATCATCAGTGTTCATTGGAAGGAAACGAGCTTCACTGATGTGAATAAAGCCCAAATTAGGTTAAATTTCACTAAATTTGAAATTGGCAAGGAAAAACTTTTTTTATGGACTACACAGTGAGATACTATATTAATAAAGTGACTCAGGGAAAAAAAAGTAGAACAGAACAAAGAAGGAAAAAGGGAAAAAAATCACAAATTAATGGGAAATATGAAAATAACAATCGTAAGTTATCCCCAAAAGATAACTTAGAAAGAACAATAAATATATTAATAAAACAGATTTGTTAAACAGTGAAAATAAATACATTAGGTATCAGTTCTGGAGTTTATGTCATTAACAGAGTCATTAACAGAGTGCAAAAATTGGGATAAAATAAAGCGCTGTAAAAATCTGTTTTACGGTATGTGAAGTATGATTCTAGGAGGAGCATAAGAGACCAGGATGACAATTTGACTAGGATAGTATTTATATTTCTCTAATGACAAAGTGGAAGAACACAGTCAATTAAAGGTGTACCTTCAAGCAAGAGATAAGGCAGATTTTTGTATTTGCTGCATTTAAGGCAATTTGAGGTATAGCCCTTTCTATGACAAATCCTTTTAAACATGGATTAGTTTCAGAATTAATGGAATTAGTTCTTTTCAAAAGCATTCAGATACAATTTATGTCCTTGATTTCAGTGGGTTTATCCAATTCTGTAATACTTAGTAAGTTCCACTTAGTTTTGAGTCAAAACAACACAAAATTAAATGACCATACAACTTTGATTTTAAAATGACAATTACCTTCAGTTTCTTAGACTTTCCTAAGTGTTCGTATTACCCTAGCCTGAATGTCAAGTTGATAACAGATCTGTGTTTATTGCAAATATTTAAGACAATTTATACAATCAAAATGAAAAACTTTTCAGGTTTGCCAACCACACAACTTATTTTCAAACAGTTGTTGTTTAACTTTAGCATTTTACAGTGCTTAAGCATGTCTAAGTATGAAGAAACATCCCAAAAGTAGCAGTTCTGAGGAGGATCTGACTGTTCTTGCTCCTGATAAAACACGTGAAAAGGCAGCACCCACGTTTCCCCAGCAGCGCAGCACTGGCCAGTAACTACAGCTCCTGTGTGCCTGGCATCTTCTATTATCTATGTCCCTGTGAAATAGATATGATGGTTAGCTCTAACTAAGAAAATTAAGGACAAAGTTTACTTAAGCTCTTCTTAAGTGGCTGAGGAGAGGCCAAGATCCAGTGCTTGATTAGCAAGTATGTGTTAATATGGGCATATACCTTACAATTAAATTTAAAGCACTGATTTCAAAAAACCAAACAAAATAAACTAAGATATAGGGCAAGTAATTTTAAAATTAATTTTACATGGATCATTGCTTTGCAATGAGAACTTTTTTTTTTTTTTCACTTTTTTTTCCTTTTTTGTGCTTTTTTCTCTTTGGTTTTTTTTTCCTTTTTTCTTTTTTTTTCTTTTTTTTCTTTTTTTTCTTTCCTCTTTCAGCTTTTTTATTTTTTTCTTTACTTTTTCTGGAGCTGTATTTTTATTCAGGAATTCATATTTTGTAACTATGCTAGGATAATCCATCACAATTTTTCTGTATTCTATTTTAACTCTTTTTTAAAAATACAAAAATCATTAATATGATACTATGAATGAGTCCAAGTCCAGAAAGACTGGACTGAAAACTGCAGCAATATTACACAAGATCATACACTTGCAAAAAAGACAACATGGGACTATATGTAATGCAGACAACCAAATAAGAATAGACATATGTTTGTTTCATATTGTAAGTTAGGTAAACCACTTTGTTGACCTTCCTAAACAAAATCTGTTTAACTTTTTGATCATCTTCTTTTTTTTTTTTCCTAAGAGAAATATTTCATTTTGCCAAAGCTTGTTTGAAATCAATAATTAATTATCTGTAAAATAAATTTGTTTTGAATGAGTCCCAACAGCTGTGGCCGGTTTTATCATCTTTAGTTTCGATTGTCTCTACTGCAAGTCATAACAGAATCAAATGCCTACAGATTGACTTTGCCAGGTGTAGCTATGTAAACAAATGTCACCACGTATTAGCACCCTGAACTAAAAAAAAAAAGAAACCAAAAAGAAAGAAAAAAGGCAGCATAATCATCCTTATAGTGTCTTGTGTGGTTCTTGTGCTAGGAGTTTTTGATTGAAATAATAACATGACTGGAACACTTACGGCAGAACTAAGTTGAACACAGTCTTAAAAGCCTCGCAAGATAAAAACAGGGTTTGGTAATGATACTTTCATCTTTACTGATCAAACCAAGTAAAGGTCTGTACAGATGTTGGTACCTGAGTTTCAGCAACACCCATTGAGTAGACCACATGGATTTATCCCAGAAAAGAAAATCAAATATCAGTGCTGTCAGTGAGAACGAGCATGTGCTCTGCAGTTTTTGTAACTGCAGTATCTCCAACAGCCACTGAGGATTTAATCCTTTTTATCAGTGTTCACCAAAACCTCTGACTTTTGTTGCACATACAGGAAATTAAAAAGATAAAACTGAAACTAATAAGGAGAGCAAAGTATGACCACCTTCTATGAATAATACGCTCAGTCTTGTCATTCAACAGCCAACAACAATGGGCAAGTATTTTTTATGAGATCGATGTCTGGGATTTAAGGCACCCATTTCTAAATAAAGTAAAATACATGGGAAAATTCTTTAAGCCTCTTATTAGTGGATAAAAACTGTGAGAAATTCACTGAGCACAAAAAAAGTCATCTACATAAGGATTAAATCACACCTTAACACCATCTTTTGGGATTTTGTTTTTATTTTTCCCACCAAGGGAATCTAGACATAGCAAGTCAGAATAACCCAACAGTCTGAGTAGCCCAAAACACTGTAGCTAGATGTTGTCTGATTTTTATGTTTGAGTTACACTTAGCAAAGAGAATATTCAGCAGATTCACCCACTTCATGGCTAGAATGGGAAATTAGAGGTTTTTTAAATTTTGTTGCTAAAAACTCAAGCTCACCACAAGCAAGTTGTAATTCCTAGGATTAAACTATTAATTTCTATTTCTAGCAGTATTAGTGCCAAGAAATGGTACTGCCTCCAAGTACTGTCTGTGAAAGTGCCTACTAATATTTTCACAGAATTTGTCAGAATAAAGTAGCTAAGAAAGAAGTGTCTTTATTGCTGTCACCTTTAGATAGTATTTAGCCTTGATTCAATTCCTCCCTTAATTTACATTTAGACCCAGAATATTTAGGTGGCAAATTTCCAAGAGCTCAGAAAAATGTCTTCCAGTAAAGACAGTCCATGCACTTCAATTCCTGCTGTCTCTGGTGGGTCTGAGCATAGGCTGGTTTAGATGAACTAGAGAATATTCCTTGCAAGAATAAGGAAATATTCCTGTATTTGTCATTCCACCCTTGCTTTATTATCTGAACATAATTAAGTGTAAAAACAAACACGTGTTTTGTAGACAAGCTATTTTTGACAAGTAGTTTTTCCAAATTTAAATTTCAATCCCAATCCATAGGCCAAGCCAGATACCAAGGTACTGCTCCATAAGATGCCTCATTGTCCTAGATGCACAGGAAGAAAGCTAAGGTTCAGAACATTAGATTAGGACATAACTTTACTAATTTAACTGCTATGCACACAAACAGCAATGGCCTGTACAGTAAACATCAAGAATCCTTCTAGAACTATTTCTAGAACCTGCTGGACTCACATAAAACTCTGTCACCCTACAACTGAACCACAGACCTGTTGCTTCCTTGTCCATTTCTTGTTCAGCATTCTGATATGGGCAGAGGGGAGAGGAAAAAGGGTTTTCTTGTCATTCTACACATCAGAAGCCACAAGAGCATCCTTTCTTTCCACTTCCACAGGGGCTGTTTCCACTTGAGCCTGTTCTAGCAATTTCACATTGTCAGGTAAAAAGACATGGCACAAGTGCAAATTGCACACCTTCTACTTGTAAAGTGGCAATTTTTGAAGCTACATCTCCTGACTGGAACACTGGGTTCAGACAGCTAAAAGAAGGCAGCCCACTGTTGTGTGAAATCAGGTCCTTCCTTCTTCCTGGGAGAAGCAATTAGTGAAGACCAGAAAAGATCCAAAGACCCTATTTTGTTGCAGGAGAGAGAGTACAGAAGTGCATGAAGCTGTGAGGAAGCAGCTTATACAGTCACTCTCTCTCTCATGAAGGAAATGAGGCATACTAACACAAAAACATCCATTTCCATAGGAATTAAAATTGTATTATAAAGTAAAACGCTGCCATAATCTTTGCCATAATAAGACATGGAAACGTTGTTGTACAATTATATGAAATTAAAATTATAATACATGTACATTTCAGACCATTCATAGGCCGCTAAGCAATCAAAACTGAGTGACAAGTGCATTGACAATAAAGCGTGCGGTTTGTTCATGATCCAATGTAACTATCCAACCTAATTAAAATCTGTTGTTTTAGTTGACCTTCTCTTATTTATCTGTGTATATATATATATATATCAATCACCTTAGTAAAGTCTTTATTTTGTTCCTTGTCCTGGAAAAGTTAATAATGAATAGACTACTTAACTTTTGAACAGTGGTGATGAAAGGCTGACTTATGCCCCATTCCTGTGACCCAGAACGGCAGAATGCTTGCTAATATGTTAGGTCTAATTTTTTTCTCAATATTGTCAAATTAAAACCAGAGTAAGTACATCTTTATAATTTAGGACTTGCTCCAAAGCATAATATAAAGGAAATGAGTATCTCAATTGATGTCATTAAGCTTGCTCCAAAGCATAACATAAGGGAAAAGAGGTTTTTAATTGATGTCATTCACCTTGGGATCAAATCCAATGAGCAAACTGCAGTTTCCACCTCAAGCATATCATTATTCATATCTATAGCTTAGATAACATCAGAAAAATATCATGGTTGAAATTTATTGGGCTTGAACTATTATTGATTGCAGTAACTGGTGATTTACCAGAACTGTCTAAGCTTTTCTTGACATAGTCCTGGAAATATATTAAAGTGGTCAGCCTATGTTACTTCAAAACAGTGTTAATTATTATTTTAAAATGATATTGCAGGATAGTAGTCAAAAATAAAGTGAATACTTCAGATTTTAATTATAATATGAATGATATTCCCAGATTATTCCTTATTGTCACATTCATAGGGAAGATGTTTACACAGAATTGAAACTATGGCATCAATTCATCATAGTCTAAAATGAAAACTGAATATGATCTGACGGGGAATTGAAGAGGTAGGTTGGAATATTTGTTCCCCAGGAGACAAGAAATAGATTGAGGATAAAGGCATCCTTTCTCTCCAAGTGCAGAGTTGAACCATAAATCTGAGAAGGAATGTCATTATGTCTTATTAGTACTTCTTTGTTCTTAAAAATGAGATTTCGATGATGCATTGAAGTTAGCACAGGTTTCTATTGAGCTGTCCCATTATCTCATGAATATATCATTGTAATGTAGAGAGGAATATATCTAATTTGCCTGAGAAAGGAAAGGGTTGATCATTTACAAGTGACCACAAGAGAGAATGATGGAGCTGATAATAACCAACCATGTCCTAAGAAATGGCATAATCTTAATTTGAGAATACATTAATTTTGGATACTTCCAGTTTCTGGTATTTGCCCACTAATTTTAAGATGCTTGCTGAGCCCAAATAGAAGAATAAATTTTCGTTATTTAATGTATTTTAATTTTATAGATTTTTATAGATTACTATATCCAGCTGTCTATTTATTAGTTACAATGATAGAGTGTTGTGAATTAATAGCTGTTTTTATAAAGCTGCGTCTGCGTCCTGGTTCTGGCCAGGACAAAGTGTATTTTTGGCTAGGACCTGGAAGTTTTCTGTACAACCTCACCTAATTTCCAGGGGCAGGGGGAAGGGAGTCTCTTTTGGGAAGAAGGGTCTCCTTCCAATTGAGTAAAGGTGTCAGAGGGAGGGGTTGGGTAACCCAGGTTCGGAGCTGGAGGGAGCACTTGGGGTAAAGCGTCTGCAGTTGGACGGGGTTGGGTCAAGCTCCACAGTGAGCATTTTGCATGTGAATCACTCCATCTCTTGTACACTTTTTAATGAATACTGTTGCTCTTACTGTTCATTTTCTTATTTCTGTTTCCAGGAAATTTTTCTTAGCTTAATCCATGACCTTCACTTTTTGTGCCCCAAATTCTCCTCTCCAGTCTGCCGCAGGGGAGGGGGCAGTGAGAAAGCAGTGCATAGTTTGTAGAGTCCCAGTGGGAACACAATACTGGGGAGTACCAATCTTAAACCACATCAAGCTGTGAGGTCATTGTCACATCTCAACACAGCGACTGTGAAAGAGGGTAAAAGCCTGAGTTTTACTCCTCTACAGTGACTCTGTTCAGAAAAATAAGTTCTCGTGCATTTTGATAAGTGGGACTGTGAAAACGTGTTTTTCATGTACGTGATGGAAAGTCAGACTTGTATCAATAACATTGAGTGTCTACAAGAAAACTATTAGATGGGATGCAAAGCGTTTAAGTGCTAATAATGCGTTCATTCAATTTCTTTATCAGTTTCCCACACTTCTAAATGTCAAAGCCAACTATTTCATATGCATTACACTGATGGCAGAACCTTTGAAGAGTAGCAGGCTGCATCTCAGTCCATCTAACAGACTGATGAATTATAGCTAGAGACTAGAAAGAGGAAACCCTGTAGAAACAATACCAAAACCAGTTCAAGTTGAGGGCATCTTCCACAGAGCAAACAGTTTACAGTCAGTCCTGTTGAAATAGTTATTGGACCTCAACTAAAATGAAATAATTAATCATCAATGTCTTCATCTATTTTCCATTATCGAGATCTTAAATAATATTATTCTCCCTGAAAGTCTGATTTTCTCCTAAGTCTACTTGCTAAAAAGAAAGTTGACCCAAATTCCTCCGGAGGAACTTTCTCCTGAAAGCTCTTTCTGGCTTTTGTGCATCTCCTGGACATAGAGCTGCTTGAAAAGACATGGAAAGGCGTTTCAATACTTTGTAGGGTATTGCAGACAAAGGGTCAGTTCTCACACAGTAAATATCACACATGCCAAATGTTAAACTTAACTGACACACAGAATAGATCCAGCATATCTTGGTACTCTAGACATGTGAGTATCCTTGCCTTGTCTGTATTATGCATCCAAATGGATGGAGATTATAGACAAACAGATACTCTCTCTAATCTGAATCAAGGTAAAATTTCTGACTTGAAAGATGACATGTTCAGGGAACCCCTATAAGTGTATGTTTATGTAGCAGAGGAAACTGGAAAGCATAGCCCTTTGGGAAGGTCCTCACATTTCACTTCTGCTAGAAAGGTATTTAGAAACAGGTAAGAGAAAAAGGGTTTGATATTTTGCGACAGAAATACTATGGCAGTGATTGTGAAGCATGATGGAATGGATACTAAAAGTAGATGTATGTAGTATGAAATTGCTGCAGAAATGAAAACAACAATAATAAAAAAAGGTCAAATTTTAAGTAGTTCACCAGCAGATTTTTCTAGTTTTGAGGTACTTGTAATTAAAAGTGAGGTTAATCCAACATGGAAATTATCCTTATACTTAAAATTCTTGATTAGACTTTTGGTGAAGACAAAAAAGAACAGAAAAGAGTGCAGAGAAAACATCCTCCATCCTAGGAAACTAATCTTCACATCAATAAAACAAAACCTGAAATAAACAGATTTTCTATTTCATAGATGTAAGTGGCACTACTTGGGAAGATTATCCAAAATTGTTCCTAAATACTAATGTGAAAATGAAATTCAGTATTCAAGGAAAAACATCTAATGAAAAGGAGGAAAAAAAAGAAAAAACTGTCTTTGGATGCCTTAGTTAAAGGAAATATCATTCCCACTTCCATCTAACCTGATTTGAATCCACCAGGCATTAACTTGTCACTGTAATTTTACCTCTGGCTGGTAGACCCAAAATCGCTTAAGTTACAAGAAATAAAACCATATGAAGATACAGGTTAAAAAATATTCAGTTCAAGATATTTTAGGTATTTTGTGCATTGCTGATTAACTAGTATACAGAGAAATGTGTGTGGCCGTCTGTGATCTCTCTTTATATAGTTGAACATTCAAAAAAATTAGTTTCCCTAAAAAATTAGAGTGCCCTAAACCAGGATACAGATTTATACTTTTTTGTATGTCTGTGTGCAAAATTTGAGAGACACTAATACTGATGTATCTGAAAGAATTTTCTAGTTGGTGGTTATACATATTGTACCTACATTTTTTTGCGGACAAGATGTGATGTCCTCTTAAAAACTGTGTATGAGAAACAGAGCTATTGGGAGGCTCTCCAGCACCCTAATGATTCAGCTGTCTGTGTCCACATTCTCTCCTGCTTTCCATTCTGCCCTCATATTCTCCTCTTGCTTCAGCCATGCTCTTTGTTCTTCCCTGAATATCCTACATTTTTTGAAAAATACTGGCATTTAATTTTCATTGCCTTCAAGTCAACTATGAGCTAAACCAAATGAGGCTGCTCTGGCATAACACTAAATAAAATTAGAACTCCTGATGAGATTCTTTCTCATCTGTACTGTTTTTAAATTAATACAGCATCTTGCATCCCTTAAAACAAAAATGCATTTTTTTCTCCATTTGAGGAGTGCGGCTTGGAAAAAAAACAAAGTAGAAAGACAATTACCACAAGACCTTTTGGAGATCTGGTGGGAATAAGTAAAAGAAAAAAGATGTTTATTACTTTGTACCAGCAAAGGTAAAATTCTCTTAAAGCCTGCTTGTGTCAAGTTTAAAGAAAGTTCACACGCTTTAATCTGTTTTTTTACATATGTCACTCTAACACATAGAAAGTTGTATTTAAAAGCTGATCTTTACTTTTGCTTTTGCAGACCATCAGTATTCACTGTTCTAGTTCTTAATTTCTCTTTTCTTCATCTGAGAGGGTTTGTTTGCATACATAATATTTATTGGTGATATTAGGTCTAATCCAAATATCTTAAAAATCTATAAAATGTATACCTATGTTCTCACTGGAAAATAACAAAAAATGTCCACAGCCTTCATTTATTGCACATGCATCCATCACTTCAGAACATCATGTATGTGACTTCACATGCAATTGCATATAGAAATTTTCCATTTATCTCATAACAAGCTTTGGGTAGATTACAGTGATTAAATTGTAAATTACAGTCATTAATGCCTCTAAAACTCAGGAAACTATTTTTAAAATGAAGAAAAATTTTGAAGGAATGGTCTAAGACTACAACAAAATCTGCACTCCAAACTCTTTAGTAATATGCCACTATTATATGAAGAATCTGCTAAGTTTTGTAAAAATCTGGTGGTTTTAGAAGAAAAAAAAATCAGACTAAAAAAATTCATCAAAATTTAAAACCGTTTTTCAAACAGACCTTCATATGCATGTTTCAAGTGAAAAAAACCTCATGTTAACAAATTAAACAGAAAAAAATTTGAAATTTTGGATACTTTTTGGAATAAAAATAACTATTCCAAAAGCAAAGAAAAGAGCTTTGTTGTCCTTTGCATCTTCTCTAAACCACCAAAATTGATACAGTATAAACAGCATTTGTTTTTAAAACATTTTCAGGCAGAAGTATTTTGACAATTTATTTCCAAGTTGTCTAGTAAAATCTAAATGAATCAGAATCAAACCGATCACTAGATCAAGACAGGGTCAGGTTCTGTACCTAATTTGGCAGGTATCTGTAAAGAGATTTTTGTACCTTCTAGTGTGAAAAGAATCATGATTCATCAAGTAGGAACATCCCAGAATAAGATTAATCAATTGCCAGGGCTGATGATAGCAACAGTCTCTATGTACACAACCAAAATTATTCTACTGAAGATGTGAGTTTTCTTCTTCCTGCTGTTGTTAGGAACAGTATATTGGTAGCTGAGTGAATGCCCTGTGATTTAGACAATGTTCAGATTTTTTTGGTAACCACCTGATCTTAAACATTATGAAACTATTAATCCAGCTGTTGTCTGTACTTTTAGACACAGATACATTTTGGTTTTCAAGTTTAGAATATCTCTTGTGAATGTGTAAGAAGTATGAGATTCCAAAATTTTCTGTTTTCAGAGGCATAAATCTTTCTTTTTTCAACCTGCATTTACATTTTTGTTTAGCTCCCCCAGGCCGTAT
Source organism: Illadopsis cleaveri (assembly GCA_013399915.1). Classification (NCBI taxonomy): domain Eukaryota; kingdom Metazoa; phylum Chordata; class Aves; order Passeriformes; family Timaliidae; genus Illadopsis; species Illadopsis cleaveri. The sequence continues at coordinate 54,648 of VXBB01002446.1, forward strand.
TTTTTACTTAATCTGCTAATGTAAGAAGGAACCACAGTTCCATAAACCCATGTGGTGATGAATAACACCCCTAATGGAGTTATAAATTGAGACTAATTGGTATACGTGATTGTTATTAAGTCCCATTTCAGCTGGTTAATGGAATGTTGTCTGGCAAGGGAACAGAGTTAATGTTATCAGATAATTTTCTTTTGAAAATGGCTTAAATTGCAGTCTTCCAGGTACACAGGTTCTAAATAAGTCAGAGCCATTCCTGCTAAAAAAAAGTCATTCTAATGTGCCAACACATGAAAATTCCAATGTAATCAATAATGTGGCTTTAATATTTCAGGGCATTTTCACACCCTATCGCTATGTCTCACGTTGCCTTCAAAAATGGCCAAAATATTCCAATCAGTGAAACATTTCAGCAGAGACTTTAATCCCATCTCACAATTGCTTGAATGGTTTCAAATGTCACATAATGAACAAATAAATTGACTTTCATGAAAACCAGATTTGGCAGGAATGCATGAGTGCCTAGTTAAATAAGCAGATGAGGACTCTAGGGGTACTTCTACCCAATTTGTTGTTTTTCAAGTGTAATAGTTCCTAAATTAGTATCAAAACATGGACTAGTTTGAAACTTGAAATCAATACCCACATGTGATTTAAAATTTGGAGGTTTGCCTGACCATATTAAGGTTCTAAGGATCTTTTTTTTTTTGTCAGTATAATCCATGGATGCAAAAATATATTGCCAGATATCCATAAGGGAATCTGTCTGCATCTCTAACTGCTGCTTCCTTTCAGTCTTGTTGGCAAGTCTAAGAACACCATGTTTAAAATAACAGCAAAATTCATGAAGATTAGCAGTACTTACATGGGTTTCCCTGTTTATAATCATTGACAAGCTTATACTTTATAACTCTAGAATACAAACACCACTAGGGCATAGTTTAACAAACACGGGTTTCTTAAAAAAGAAAACCAAAATCAACAATGAGTTTAATTTTCTCTTATGAGCACAGGCAATAATTAGAACTTACATTAATAAAATTTGGATTTAGCTTTTAGGGAACATATATGGTTGCACCTGTGCAAAATGAAGGTGTTCAAAGTTATGTGTGGTCACCGATGAAGGAGAGCTGCATGAAAGTATATCTTGATGGGCAGCTGTCCTTAATCATGACAGCAGTGCAGGGAGAGTAGAGGTTCTCAGACAATACATACTCAAATCTAGAAGCTATTTATAGACCACAACAACATCCTGAAAGCAAATCTGGAACAAATGAAGTTTCACATTCTCTCTATAGCTATCATCACCAAGCAACATGGCCCCTGCATAGCATAGCAGATGTGGCTTCTGAATGGCCTTGAAGTGTAATCCCACATTGAGGGAATTAGAGTGACAGAATTTGGAGGCTACAATGGCAAGGATAACTTTGGAATGGTGAGTACCAGAGGGGTAGTTATAACTGTCACATCACATCACAGGGTGAGGACTTTACCCGTGCGTGGAACTGGGGAACACCAGCATTAGCGAGGCATGGAGGAAGGACAACATGGAAGGAATTACTAGAATGGTGACAGGTACTGGTAAAACATTGTAAAATGCCACTGACCTTGAAAGATGTAACAATTTCTCCCAAATGAGTACATTATGAAAATTTCAGGATCAGCTCAAAACAGCTCGAGGGTTCAGTGTCAACCAAGGTATTACCAGGCCAATCCAACATTTGGTTTATCTTATTTCTACCTCGTTCTTTTTAAACCCTGCTTGTCCTTCAGTGGGCCTTTATTCGTATCCCTTGAAATACTTTTATCACTCCTGACATTTTTATATCATTACAAGTAACAAAAAAAGTGAACTTAATATCTGAAACGATTTGATTGAGAGCAAGAATGGTAAGTATCGTTTGACTGTCTCATTGCCCTCTCATACCGTGCTTTCATATTATAACTTTTCAGATAACAACAGGAATTTATTCAAATATAGACACGTTAACAAGAAATGAGCATTAATCTCCTGAGCTATTTTATCCTAAAGACAGGTATCTTTTACAAAATTTGGATTTCAGACAAATTCAAAGGAAAACAGTGCCAAATCTTAACTAAACACTCTGTTCTTAAATCTTAATTTAACACTCTGTTCTGCTCTCTGATTGTCATCTCCACTTCTCCCAGCAACCAACCAGCATGAAGACAGGCACAGATTCTAACAGAAGGAATTGAGGAAATTATAACTAAAATTGGATTTTCTGTCTCTCTCTCTGTTATTGAGTTTCACAACTATTTGCGATGAGGAAGGAAGGAGAAGAGAGAGAGGCTCACATTGGTTCACCGATGAAACTAGACAGAAAGGTTATAGATTTTTGGCAATAAATATTTCTTGCAGTTATTCAAGGAAACTGTTTAACCTGTTTTCCTTCCCCCTTTTCTTTTCAGGTCTACTTAACTTTTTTTATTTTAAAGCATTTCTGGATTTTGTTACCATGTCTGCTCTAGCTCAGATCATCAACATTCTTCTTAGCTGCTTTGAAACTGAGTGCAACTTCACAGTCTTCAGGATAGGAACAAAACTCAAATTGTGAAAAACAGCAGAGGATATGGAAAAGAGAAGAAGAGATTAGTCATAAAAGAAGCATAGCTGACAAGGAAGGGACATTGTTCAAATGGTCGGCAATTGTTTGGAGGAGGGAGGAGATGGAAAAGGAAACGAAAACAAGTAACTTATACCAGGTCTTTAGGAGGTCCTTACTGATTTTGTCTTTGGTGCCACATTTAAAAAAAACAAACCGAAACAAAATAAAAACAAAAAAACCAATAAAATCAACCTAATCAAAAATACAAACTCAAACCCTGGAGAGAACTCAACAGTTTTAATAGTATCTTTTTACTTTCACAGATATATTTTTGTACTAACAATTCCCAGGTAGTTTAGGTGTTCCTAAATTCCTAATTCTTCCTGAAAGCTAACAAGCTCTTTCATCACAAATTCATTAATTTGTGTTGAGTGAGATGACTGCACGTCATTCTTTAAGATACAGAGTACCAATGTTTTGGACACCCCATAACCAGACTGTTGTAGTGCACTTTACATGAAGTTGTCTCTTGTCATTTGGGAGCAGCAGGACATATTTCCCATCATTTCCATTTAGCAAATTTACCTCCTCCGCAGTGGATGCCACTAATTTTTCTAGCTGCAGTTTAGAGACTTGATATCAAATTTCACAGACACAGTAATTCTGATATTTACTTATTTGGGTGACTGTATTTCCTTTTGTGTGATTCTGCACTTCAGTTAGAGGAGGTCAGAAGATGAAATATTTTTAGTGTCCTCAACTCTGGAGCTTTCTTTTGATCCAAATCTTTTGATTTGCTGAACCTGAGGGATGTGCTGCACAGTTTTTTACCTTTTTTTGTCAGTAATTGTGCAATGGATGAGTTTGTAAAACACAGGGATTTTAGCATCACAGTAATGTTTGTGCTGAGCACAATAACACCGCTTGTTTAATGAGTCAACTGAAATTTAAATTTGCTTTTATTTTTAATATTTTGTACCTAATGTTTTAAGCATTCAAAGTAATTTAATTTTTTTATGAAATAACCAGAATAACATATTTTCAAATATTATGTTTGTTTCTTCCTCTCACAGAAAACAAAAATTTCTTATTTAGTTTTTTCTCCTCCCTTCCTTGACTCCTGTCCTGAAGGATATTTTGCATTTCACCTGTGTGTTTCTGGATATTTACTTTTATTCTAGTAAGGATGTCATCATCAAACGATTTTCCTTTTATTTACATTAAAACAATTACACTCAGATGTGAAAAAGACATGTTGCATTACTCCATTAAAAAATTATTTATTCGTTGAGGTTCTTTCTGTTTGTAAGTAGAGAGCAAGAGAAAAGCAAAGTGTGAATTAGCAAGATGGGAATGCAGAGCTTCTGGATTTTCTTTTTGTTTCCATCTATGGCCTGTAATGTTTTAGAAGGACAATCATATATTGCTAGGAAATCAGAGAATGATCCATTGCTGTTTCCTCCTCCCTTGGTCACCTCTCAGCCAACTCCTGGCCTTCTCCCTGTGGCCCTCCCAGAGCTGGGTGCTCATGTTCCAGCTGTGATGCCAGGAGGTTGGCATTGGAAGAACCAGACGTCTCCAAGTCCCTGAAAAACTCCAGCTACCCCCATTTGCCCTGCCTCATTCTGTGCCTTGGGGCCATGTTTAAGGAGGCATCAAATTTGTGGGTCCTACAAGTGGAAAGCTGAGATAATTGGATTGTATCATAAAACTTGTAAAGATTGGGTTCCAGAGAAGGAAAAACCTGGTTATCCTAAACTGGCATATACTCACCCTGATGAACCATCAGCCAAAAGACAACTATGATGGTTCACACCCAGTTTTCAGCTGTGGGGCAAAAACTCAAACAGATGCAAACATGGAGCTTTGAGGGGAACAAAAGTCAGTGCTTCCAGGCAGTGAGCGCGGTTCACTGAAGCTGTGCTATCTATGTGTTATTTCCCATAAGTGCACCACCAGAGGACAGGGGACCTCTCTAAAATATTAGTTAAAGTCATAAATAAGTCATAAACATTCTAGTATTGATTGGATCACCCTATTTCATTTGTTCTTACTATTGTTCCTTCAGAGAATTTTTATATTTAAATAAAATCAGAGAAAATTAATATTTTCCAATACTCATCTCCCTTCTTTTCCTCCACACTTTTCTGCCAGATTACTGGGATCGTCTGAGTTCTAGCTAGAAAGTACTAGTAAGAAATCTGGTAAGCTTTCATACAGCTGGTAAGAAATCATACAAGTACAGAAGATGTATGCAAATCATTTACATCTTCTTTAGTCTGCCTTGTATGAAGTGAAACCAACTAGTGATAGGAAGTAGATTGATATTACTGTCACTTCCTAGCATGCCAGAATGATGTTCAATGTCACAGGGAGTCAGAGAGATTAGAACTGCATATTCAGGAAAAACTGTGTCAGTATGACTCAGTATTGAAAGTTGCAGGATCAGTTAGAGTATTTAAGAATGTGTGGGAAATAGGATGACATTTACAACATAGCAGAAACCTTTGTGGAGTGACTGACATGCCCATAGCAGCAACATTGCCAGTGATCCCACCCTTCTCTTCTAAGGTATTTGAAGTACACTGAAACTCTTTCTTTAACCCTCAACAAGAACAACCAAGTGAGGGTTTCCTGCAGTCTTCATAACCCCGAAGGGCAAGAATGCCCTCTAGTAAATTCACCATACTGCAATAATGCCAAGAGCCTCTAGAAAGTGAAAAGCTTGGGGGTAGTTAATGGATCAGACAGTCCATGATCCCAAGTGACAAGTGCAACTTAAACTTTAAAATATGATGAACAAACAATCCCAGATTAAGCACAGTAGGGACTTGCCTGTTCCCATATTTCTCTGCTGTTGTGATTTTACATGTTACACCATGGCAGCCATGCAAATCGATTACAACTGGAAATGACAACTCTTCCAGCAATGCATATCGCCATTGTTTAAAAGATGCAAAAAGCATTCCACAAGCAATATAAAATCTCTTGCTTCATCTCTTTGGTCTCCACAAAGAAAGTAAAAACTCCCCACGCATACAATTAAACCCATGAGAACCAAGAATGAGTACTAAGATACAGCACTTAAAAATGTTAACGGTACTGTGTAAGAGCTATGGTCCTTTATATGGTACATACAGAAATAACATTGAAGAATAAACCAGTGAGACACAAACCCTTGTACTAACATGAGAAAGGAAATACTTGTTTTAGTGGAATAGAATGATTTTCAGGTAATTGGGGAGGGAATAATAGTAGTTGCAAATATAAATCCCACAAGTATGCACACAATCCTCAGATGTACAGCATTTTGAATGAGAGCCTTTATAAAGAATCAATGGGGAATCACTGACCTTGTTGGATTTTTGAGTGTGAAAAATGAACCACCAGCCATAATTTACTTCTTGTAGAGTGTACAAGACATGGTCTACTTCAAGTCTGTCTTTCAGATATTTTTTATCTAATGTGATGAATAATGCTATATGGTACAGATTTTTCTTTATGAAGATTGTCTTGCAAAGTATACTATGCCATGTTTTATGATTTGCAAATTTTCTGAGTTTTATTACAATTTTATTACTGTAGAATTAGGAAAATTGAAATAATTTCATAATTTTGCCCTCCAAAAGGGATTTTTTTTCTCAAAATTAGATGGATTTTTTATTCTAAAACAAATCTGTATTCTCAGAAAAGTAGGCGGAGTTGTTTTCAAATTGTAAAAGCAGCTGCAGAAACCAACTTAAGAAAGTATGATCACTTGCAAATCACATGAAAGGACAAAAATTCCTCAGATTAAACAGTTTTGTATTTTATTGCTATATTTCGTATTTGCCCAGTAGTCAGAACTTATACAAATGTGTCTGATAGGCAACCTTACTGTGACATTACATAACATGACATGCAGTTGTCTTCAAACAATGCCCTGTCTGCATTATTTCCCTATTCTTAAGCCAGAGATCTAATAGGGGGTTACAATTTTTCAGAGTGACAGGGTTAGAATACATAAAGTACAATTTTCCTTTGCACTCCCACAGATGAATCTCATGCCTGCAGTGAACCCCTGGCATGTATAAACATTTAAAATATATATACTTCTCTCCTTTTAGCATTTCTTCAACCCTTATATCCAATATAAGCTATGACAATCAAATAAATATATTGTGTCTCACTAGCGGTTTTCACCGTGTGATCTCGGAAGCACTTTCTGCTTATGATGACTATTTAATAAACTCTCAAATTCAGAATTCAAAAGGTCAAGTAGCAAAAAGTATCCTCCTTCATCTACACAATAAATAGAAGGATTTAATCTACCAACACTTCAGGTGCCCTATAGCTCTATTTCTTTTTTACCTTTCCCAAAATAACAACTTTTGCTTTTTCTTGTGTAAAGTATCTGTGCCTGAGAATAAACAACAAAAACTTTGCTCTGACTTTTCCTGAAACACTGAGTAAAAGGATTGAGGGGAGAAAGTTTACTTCCTCTATTTCAGTGTGTTACATTTCCCTTACTTACCTCTATTTAAAATCAGATTTTTGGGCAGACAAAACTTCTTTTCAGTCCTTGGAAAATTAGAGAACCGTGTTTCTCAGGCAAAACTAAGATAGAACAAGATGCCATTACTTGCCATGGTTGCTCTAGTGCTGGGGATTGATTAGGTGAGCTATGACTTCTAGGATCATCTGAGCAAGCTACTTTCAAGGCTGTAGAAGAAGGTAAAAAATTCCAGCCTTGGAAAGAAATTTTGTGAAAGTCAGCTGCACAGAAAAAATCTCATAATCCTCTGTAAATGGACAAATGTGAAATGCTCACTGCTGAATCTGAGAAAACATTTGCCCTTAGGGCACTGTTTCTCATACAGTGTCTTTGGTGTGGTTCCAATTTTTCTTTTTTGTGTTGTTCTACATCTTATTTTGTAATAACGCATAATTAATGCTTTCTGTGATTGTCTGTGATAAATAAAAACTGGATTTAAAAAGTAAATGGTTTAAAAAAGTTCTTCCAAGCAAATACCTGTACAGGAGCTAGTTAGAATAACAGCTCACATTTTCTCCTAAACAGAGGGTTGAAATTCCAAGTTTCATTTCTAAATACATATGGAGAAACTGCAACCAGGGAGAAAGAAAAAAGAGGCTGCAGCATACAGGAGAGATTATATAATTGTAGGGGAAAGTCTAAATTAGAAATTGTCACAAAGACTGAAACAATGCCCATAATCGTCACCATATTTCCTCTTCTATCCTACTAACAACATATTGGTCATGACATCCTTTCCAAGCTCTGCTGCAAAACAATCTGGGATCATGCTTCATTTGGCAAAGAGCTGGGCAGATTAATTAATAAGCAATGAATCCGATTAGGTCTTACTTGATTGTATCATTTTGATACTTAGAAACCTTCAGATGCTTTTCTTGTTGTAGGTTATAATCTGTAGCTGAGGATACATAGTGGAAAAATATATCAAAATAATTTGCAAATCCTCCTTGTGCAATTCACTACTCTGCTACTCATTCAGCTACTTGTGGGAAATACGATTGCCCCACCACCTCAAAAGAAGCAGAGTAAATTGCCTTAAATATACGAATACATTGTGGTACCTGTGATTTGAAAGGTATGTGCAGACAGGGTCACAAACCAACAAGGAATCAAAAGTAGCATAACTAGGAATCTCTCTGATATGAGGGCAAAAAGCTACAGAAAACATTAAGAACTCTCAGATTAGGTCACATCAAAAATCCGTATAGCCTAGTACCCTTTTTCTTACAGTGGTCAGGAATGAATGAATAGGGAAAGTGTATATGGAATAGAAAATAAAAACTTTCCCCATGGCTGATGGGGACCTTCAGGTAATCGCTCATTAAAGATCTGGAGTTTATCCAGACCATGGAATTTAAAATTTTGACATTGTTTTATCTATCACATTTTTGAGTTAATTAATATTTTGCCCTTCATAGCATCTCATACCAACGGATTCCTTGATTTCATGACCATTCCTTCCCAGTTCTTCTCTGTACTCTGTAACAGTTTTGCTCAGGTTAGATCCTGAAGAGTATGCTGAATAAGGCACCATGGCAGCTTTTAAGATTTACCTTAGTTTCCAGATACTTTCTCACTCTCTCTTTTCATTCCTTCTAAATTTTCCTTGGTATTTATACTTTAATAAAATTACTGAAAAAAGTCCTGATTTTATTATTTTATTACATACAATATGATTTCAAGTTGGAAACGTGTCCTATTCACCCCGATTTTACAGACAGAACAAAAAGCTCTTGCATTTCTATTCAAAGTCTGTTTCCTGGTTTAACGAGGGTTTAAAATCCCTTTATTCAACCAGTATTTTGCGAACCTAAATCTGAAGGCATGAGATTAGTGAATATTTCTTGTAAATCCGCTAATATCCAGACATCCCTTTTCTTTTCAAAATATTTGTGAGAACTGAGTAATTTCCACAGCAAATTATGCAAATGTGCTATACAAGCTCTCCAGTGCAGCAAGACAGTACAAATCCTGACCTTCCAACACTCCTGCTGTTCTTGCTCTGGGCTTCTCTTCATCAGACTGCCAATCTACCCTACAAATCAAAGTTTTGCAGTGCTGTTAAGTGTCCACTAAAAGCCAAGATAACATCAATGAGCTTCTTTTACACAAGAGGACTAAACCCAGAACCAAAGACTCATATCAAGAAGAAGTCTCTGGACTGAATTTGTCTAAAAGTGGTAGCTAAGACTGTTGTGAGGATAATTTAAAAATTCTGCAGCAATGTTATGCAAATGTTCAACTGGATAGATTGTTGGGTCAGAGATCAATAGAATGATGAAATGTCCTAACTTCAGCTCCTTACCATCTTCAATTTAGAAAAATCCTCAAATTACTAAATCTTGATTTAGTCTTTCCAATAAAACACGTCTGGAACCTTGTATCAGACTCAGTGTTCATGCTGCAGCACCTGAGATCAAACTGATCCTCAGATTCCCAGATTGTTGTATTTTTAAAAAAATATGTACTTTCTGCATACATTAATGCATTTGTGCTCTCCTAGGTGAATAACCAGAGGAATTGTTACAGCACAGTAAAAACTATAACAGCTGTCCCAAAAATAACTGATACACTGTGATAACCAGTATTAAGGCCATTTTCCCTGGAATTCTTAATTAGATTTCCTATTCTGATTGGAAAAAAATGGGGTTTTGTATTGATTTCTTCTGGCTAGATGACAGGAATATATAAACTTATTACAGTGGTATGTAGAGTTTAAATTTTCTAAAAAACAATGTGCAAAAGGATCTGTAGAGACTTTCAACCTTTATATATTATAGTATTGCCTTCTTTCCATAAACGGCCAAGAGGAGACTCAGTGAAAAGTCTAACAAGCCATTTTTGATTCTTTGTAAGGGTGCTCTATTATTTCTATTTCTATTTCTATTCATATTCCTATCCTTTCCTCCCTTTTTAGATGACTGTGCAGAGAAATGCTTTGTCTCTTCATGTGTTTATTATCTACTTTACTTCGTCCTAATAGATGCTAATCTGTTGATTTTCTTTTCCTGGCTTCAAAGATATTTTAGGAGTAGGGTTCTTGTGCAGTGGTGGAAATAAGTTGTTCTGTCAATAAGTGTAGATCACTCAGAGCATTGGAATGAATACTTGCTATTCAACATCTTAGTTACTGCATAGGATCCTGGACAAAGAAACTACTGTACACCATAAAGATATTTTACTTTAGAATAGCACAGCATATAAAGTAAAAGATATACTGAAAATCTATCTGGGCCTCAGGGAAATAACAGAATCTAGTGTAAGGTTCTTTTTGCTGTATATGTGTAGAGCTAATCAGTTGAGAAAAAAGATCTAAAATACCAAGAAGCCAGAAGGGCAGCCTGCTGTAAAGCAGTAGACAAGTGCTGAGGAGCCAGGTGTGTCTAAATTCCCCTTCTCTGATTTAGAAATTTTTGTCAGGATTGTAGGGAAATAATTTTGTTCTTTAAGCCCATATTTACTTATTTTGTCTGTTCCTCTACATGAGTATGAGAGAACCAAGGAAGGTGTCCCCCAAAAAGGACAAAAACTTGACTACAGAGGAGCCATGTAGATGAGTAAGAGAGATTTACTGACCCCTAAATTGATCCTGATCTAGCTTTCCTATCTCTACGAGTTCCTCCCAATTTCACACTTCCATTACACCACAGCTCACATAGTTTTCTATGTGTAAATTAATTTGTGTTCTATTGTTGTTACAAAATTGACATTACTGCAAAGCAACAAAACTGAAATATATGAGTTACTATCCTTTGGATGACACAATAATTTTTGTTTACTTTCCAGAGCAGATTGCTCTGACTGACTCTCATTGCAATTTATTTCCCTTTCTCCTTGAAGGACTAGGACTAATCTCTGCGACGTCCTGGAACGTATTGCCTTACACACATCTATAGATAAATGTGAAGGCAAAATACATGCTGGAGCTCTCACATTCTGATAAAATTTTTACAAATTCACTGCAACAGAAACAACACATGAAGTAGCAGGACTCCTTACAGGTAACCTAGTAGGTTGAGAAAGATCCCTAAACTGAGAGAACTCCATAACTAGTCAATGAGGAAAATTCCTTATTTCCACTCCAGTCACATGCTCTAAGGCAAAGGCGATATAAAAGAGTATTCTCATCCTTTCCTTTCACCTCACAATCTTTGGGTTCCTTTCTGCACTGAACCCAAACTTTAAGGAAATCCACACAAGAACTCTACATTTAGAATGGATCATTTAATGATGAGTACTGTTTTCCTCAGGGAAGTGTTGAACAGACATTTAATCCTCTAAGGTAACAAAAGGATACATGAACTGGAACTTCCACACCTGTATAAGTGCTGAATTTAACAGCATGTAAAAGCTGTTGGCTCAGAGTAAAAGCAGAAAAAAGTAGTTTAAACACCTCACCTGTTGTAATGATCCTCTCAAAAGAAACAGCTGGATGAGGGATCAGGATCAGAACCAGACCAATTGGGGTACAAGATGAATATTGAGCTTCTGGACTCTGAAAAAGCTGGACTGCTTGGGAACTTTAAAACTGTGAAAAGAAAGGCCTGTAAAGATAGAATTTTTTAGACCATGGCTCTTGACTAAGATACTGAACTTCAGTGCATGTCCCAATTTAGCTACCTGTCTTCTTTTTAAATGTTTAAAGTGCTAGAGCTCATTAAAAAAATCTTTCTTGTGCTATAATGTGCTATGATGATTACACGCTCCTGACAAGCAAAACATTTATGTTAATAGTAAGAAAATTGTTAGTTACTTCACACTTTCTCTGCAACTTTCAGCTGACATGTTACAACAAGCCAAGGACACACTTCATTACTGAAGTAGTAATAGTTCACACAGACAATAATCTCATTTTTGTCTCACCTATTTTTGTGAATTGGTTATGGGAAGCAGCAGTGTTTTGCAAATCAAAGCACAGAATTGGCAAAAGCTATTTTGAGCTTAGTCTGGACTTGCGGGTTTGACTTGGCATCATCTACCAGATGTTGTGTTTGTTTGCCTTGTGTCAAAGTGTTTGCAAATGTGGAGCAGGTTACCTTCACATCTCTTTTGCAACTCATAGTTTCATTTAAAGTTAATCAGTATTTTCTTTCAGTAGGTTCTGAGTACTGTAATAGCTCACAAAGGAGAAAACTAAAAAGTGCAAGAAGGATGCATTACTTTACATTCCATATAACATTAATGATTTTAATTGCAATATGGAAAGGATTCTTTTTTTCTGTTTAATTAAAGGAAAAATGCAGATGGTGATTATGTCTAGTGAGTTCACTTTCAGATTGTGCTTCCAAAATATGGCACTTAGCAAGTAACTGGAAGAATACTTTTTATTATATGTTTCAGCGAGACAAATAAACATCTCCACAATTCAAAACCATAAAGAATGTTCAAAAAACAGCACATATTGTGATTGAGCAGTTGTTCTGTACTTTAATGCTGCTGAAATTTAAAAAGGCAATAGATCTCTTTAAAAATGCTCTGCAATTTTCAAGAATGATAACTCTTCTGCTTAGGTTTTCCTTACTTATGCTTGACATTTTGATACAGTTATAATTGACATAGTAACTGACTACCTGTCAGAATCAAATTGCTTTTGGCTGCTAAACAACATTATCCCTATTGATAGTATTGTTCATCACTGACTAACATTACCTTAAGTGTTTACACTGCTTTACAAACTCGTTTAATTAATAATGGCCAAATGATCAGAGTTTCAGATCTTTTCAGATGTGGAAAAGGATGAAAAATTTTATCACTTAAACTTTCATGGTTACACCTTTTAGAGATTCAAGTGTCAGGTATTGTGGATAGGACTATCTATTGTGCAATCCAAGATACAGGAAGAAATATGGTTGCATTTTTACTGCTCTGTAGTTTTGCTTCTGATCCAATTTCCAGCAGAGGAAGCTTCTTCAACAGTTCAGCTTAATTTTCAAATTTATTTAGCATGTGTGTGTGGTAAAACAGATTAAGACAGTTGTGAAAAAGGCAATCCTGCCTCTGATATATTGCGGCTGTGTTAATTACCAGATAGTGGGAACCGCCTTGCCCTCACAGCTATGGGTGTGATAAAAGAGTGAGTTAGCTGGTAGAGAGTTAGTTGGAGTCTGCTGGTTGTGCTGTGAGGAGGAAGGGCCAGGAGCTTGTGTGAGGGACAGACGGGGTTAGGTGGCTGTGCCAGGGACAGGATGCAGCAAGCTGGAACTGCAGAAGGAAGAGAGAAGAAGGAGAGAAAGAGCCAGAGTTGTGTTGATCTGCTCGTAGGAATGCTGGATAGAAAAGGTATGAAAGACTTCTAGATAACATGGTGCTGATACTTGAAGCCACCTGAGGTTTCTGAAGATGCACTCTGAGTGCAGGGTCCGTCTCGATTATGACATGTATGTCCAGCAGACCAGCAAACAATCCTCAAGGAATACTGCACCTGAGCTTCTTCCCCCTTTCAGTTTTCTTTTCCAGTCTCAAGATCCTAAGTCATCCCAATACCTGTCGACATTATTTCAGTGCATCTCTAGAAATTTTCTTTGTGATTATGGCTAAGTTTTAATGAATATTGCAGTTCCTGTGGACACATTCACAGTAGAGATCAAGGATGTAACAGCAGTGTGAGGGAAGCAAGGCATTCTTGTAAGTAAAAGGTGCTGGGAGATTGTCCATAAGGTTTCTCATGTCTGTCCTAAAATTGTGCGTAACTGGGAAAACATAGGATACACACTGACTTGTATTTCTTCCCTGGAGGAACAAAATATGAGCAGTGACTTATCCAGGTTGCAGGGATTGGCTTGCTCCTCTCATAGCTTGCTGAAACTGCAGCCAAGATCAGCAGTGTGTGCTCAGCGTTAGGGGACGAGAACAGCATGAGGAATGAGTTGCATTCAGTAGAGACAAAATGGGAAGCTCGTGTAAGCTTTACAGACTTTTTCTTCTGGATTGTGTTTGGTCTTGTTTTTTCGGGGGAAGGTTGTTCTTCTAGCACTAGCAGCTCAGAAATATTCCTGCTGTCTGAAGCAGCCTGTTTTCACTGTGGCAAGAGAGGAAGGGCAGGATTGCTTAGATGAGCAAGAACAGCCATACTGAGTAGTTTTCCAAGTGGTCTGATGGTGACAGAAGAATTCATGTGTGCAGAACAGTCAGCTGGAGCACTAGGCTGGGCAAGGCAATTCTAGGCTCTCCCTATGGCTTATAGATGGGAGACTTTGATCTGCTGGCAGCTCTTGTCTTGAGGGCTTGCCAGTAGTGTCAGAGAGACCTCAAGTGAAAGAAGGAGCTGTGACCAAAAAGCCAAAGGGCCAGCTCTATGTGAGAGCTGTAGCTGTGCTGTTCATCATTTGGGAGTTCTCAAGTTATCCTTGGGAAAATGAGGGAAGCCTTTATTCTGGCCATGGCTGAATATCTGAGAGTTTCATAGGCAATTTTGTGTAGGGTTCCTCTTCCTTTCGTGGCAGATGGAAGAGTGTCCTGTTGCTGTGAGACAGTGTGCTTAACTCTACAGAGCCCCGTGCTCTCTGCCACTATCATTTCACAGGTGGCTTCACATAAGATTTTGGGACCTGTGCACCGTATTCCATTTCATCAGGTAATAAAAAAATATGAATTACAGCAGTGTCTGCATGAGAACAAAGAGTGAAATATACGATATCTTGGTACATTAAAACTTTTTCTATAAACAGCCTCTAGGTTGCTATTTTTTTCCCTCTGGGGCATAGAAATAACTGGCCAGGTCATTCAGTTCAGCTTGACTGGAGATTATAAAATAATAGCAAAAGTGGATAAATTCCCTGAAGGTGCAACATTTAAGGATTGCTAGACCATAGCAGAATTCATTCATTCAGAGAAAGTATTTGCTAACAGTCCCAGCATGCTTCCAGTGTTTTAGAAAACATGTTGAAGGAAGCAAGAGCAAATCAAAGAAATGTTCAGATTGCTCTGTCTATCATATTCTTACCAAGCTTTATCTACACACGGTGCAAAACCATAAAAATCCCACATTTTGCCCAGTTTTCAGAAAAATTCTTTTTTTCTGTATTTTCTTAACTGAGTAAAAGAACAGTAGTAAGGCACTGATTTGAGAAAGACTGTGGCTTTGAGGACAGATTTAACTCTTCAATTGATCTTGGCAAATGTGTTTGGACAAAAGCATGAAAGTCTTGTAAAATTATCTTCTGACTTGTAAACCTTTAGAACTATCTCCTGGCACTTTCAAGTCACTTGGCTTCTTAAAGGACTATCTGATCAGAGGAATTTTGTATTTTCTTCTCATGAAGTTCAGCAAGGGGTTAGGGCTTCTTTGGAGTTCCTGAATACTTGCAGGACAAAATAGAGATATTGCTACATGTTTTAAAAGATAAATTCATGTAGTAATTTACTCATTCAGAGTTATAAATATAAACTCTTTGATACACAAGCCATCAAGCTGTTTTCTTGACTATTCAATATGAAAAGATTTGCTGCATATATGGTGGTATTGCCTGGAAAATTGTCTATTTTTTTACTCTGCCCAGAATATGCACTGATCCTGGAGACTGCAGATTGATAATATTTATCAACAGCTCAGAAACTATTATAAACATGTTCTGGGCTGCCTACATTGATTATCAGGGCTCCAAAGAAGTTCTGACTTCTCTTGTAATATGATTGAACTTCCAGAACTTCAGAGGAAAAGCACTTCAGAAATAATACAACCTCAAAGTTCAATGCATAAAAAAATCACTTGGATTCATGAACTTCCTATGAGAAATGTTTTGAACTGTAAAACTAACGGTAGCAAAAGGTATATGAAATGCCAAAAGGGCAGCCTTCCAATAGGAAGTTTTGCTAGGGGGAGACAGATACAGACTCTACGGCAAGCTGTCACTACATTATTAGTGTCATCAAGTTACTGCTCTGTGGACCAGAGTGACCCCAACCATCTCACAAACAACAAGGGGGAGGAAGGAAAAAAGGCTATTGTAGCTGATGAAAAGATATTCCATTTTCACCGTCCCATCCACTTCATTTTTCATCTCACTTCCCGATAGCACCTGCTTTGCAAAGCATTTTTAGTATTCTTCCACCGTAAAGAGCCCAGAGGGGGTTTTTTTATGCCACCAGGGCCCAGCTCTATTTGGCCCAGATTTTCCCACATTCAGATTCTTCTTTTCCCAAGAGTTTTTTTCTCCTCAGTCATGGACTTGTAGCTATTAAGACTCTCCTCATAGGAGTATTCCTTCCTGATTTATCTACCACAGAAAAATACAGTTAAGATTATATTAAAAGCATGAATTAAATGCTACATTACTAGGCAGCTTGCATCCATGTAGATACTTGTGCATGCTGTTGCTGCTCTCATTCCAGAGCCTTTGTTATTTTCAGTATCTCTCCATCATGCTACAGTCTGACAGTGCAGACATATCCTGAGATTGATTAGAAACAGCTGCCTCCACACTTAATTTTCACAGATGTTCCATTCTTTAGCTGTTTCTCTGCCTCTACTGCAGCTGAGATATCTGGTTATTGCTTGAAGACAAACCTGAGTTACTTTTAAAAATGCTTGAGCATCAATAACAGTTTGGGGAGCAACATCAGCTGAATGTTTCAGCAAGTATGAGCACTTGAAATGACTCATGAAATGAACAGCTCAGACTTGTCTGTAGGGATTTCAAACACTACCCTGACTTGGGTGATCCTCGAGGTAGATATGCTTTTGAGTCAGTGAAATTCTTTTGGTTTGATTTAATTTTGAATCCAGGTGATAGTGGACTTTCTCTCAGAATCCAACAGATTTTCATTGTGTTCCTGTTCTCAAGGGCACTGTCTGTGGGAAGAAATAGGTCACTGTCAGATCATTATCCTCATGTCTTTCTTTGATTATCCCTTGCAATCCAGCTGAGTGACTGAGAGGTGTGCATTAGAATTGAAAGGTATATTTTGTTTCTTTATCTTACGGTTCTACATTTGTTAGAATCAAAATCCAAATTATTTGAACTCTACAGTTTTGGGGTAAATACATTACACTAAAAATCAAGGCATTTGGCTGCTCTAGCTGCTGTCTTTACAAGGAAGATATTTATTTACAAAGGTATGTTTTGAGATAACATTGTACCAGGCAGCAAATTAAAAATAAGCAATGGATAAAATTGTTTCAAAATTTATTGGAAATTATCGATTTCTTTCAGGTACCAGAAAAACAAACATGAAAAAAAAAGATGGTAATCATATACAAGATAGCCAGGATGCACTTTCACTAATAATTAATATTTTATTTTAATATTTTCTATTAAAGATGCACATTGTAGTGGTGCAGAGATTTATGCCCTTAATATGTTATTGGCTTTTTCCAACAAAGAAGTGGATATTTCCAAAACATTATGTACTTTTTTGATCAGTGTTGATTAATGAATTAGAAGCACTTTACTTTCTGAAAATATTCTTTTTTTCTGCATACTGATTTTCATACATGTTAAAAGTTTAATAATTCAGTTGTGTAAAAATATTGGAGATATGTTGTTGGGAGCAGGTAGTTAAAGCACATAGATAATGAATTGAATTTATTTTTTTTTTAATATCAGGAGGCTGATGCACAAGCATTCTTTTTTTAATCAGTTTTTTAACAGAGAAAAGACTGAAACACCTTTTCAAATATTTTTTATGTACCTAGTCTTTCCATAATTCTCTGATATAGCAAACATGAGATTTTCTGTCCATGCTAAGTATTTAAACATATCACATAGGACCTTTTACAAAAAACCTTCTGATTTTAGCTGAAAGCAACAAAAATAATTTTTTCTTTTTTTAAATCTGAAAGCAAAAATTAGTTTTGCAGTTGTGTTTAAAAACATTTCAACAAGAAATAGGAAAAACGAGTAAACTCTGATTCACCTAATGGCAGATTAGGAAAAAAAAACAACCCCAAAACCAAGCAACAATTAATAGCTATGTAACCTATACAGAAACCTCATCCAGTAAAATTTCAGCATTTGCACTCTGTCTGCCCAAATCTTAAAAATCTTAAAAAACTTCTAACATTCTAACATTCCTCTATTCCACTGTATAGAGAAAAAATAACTGATCAGTTTAGTTCAGATTTGAAACTATGGATCTATTCTGTTAGCTCAATAGCAGGCTATGTTGCACAAAATGTTAGTCATTATTAGAAGTCATGGCCTTCACTGAATTCCATCCACTGATTTTTTTTTTTTCCACTGGAAATTGGGTATCTGCTTTGTATAGGCAAATACAGCTCCATCCAGTGAAATATTGTAACAGATTTCCGTAAGTGAACATATGAAGGTCTTGGAACAGTCTGTTTCATAGTATTTACCCTTCTGAAAGCACAAGTATATGAATAAGGGGAATTTCTCCAGTCTGCATTTTTAAGTACTTCTATCCTAGAACTAATATCATAATTGGACCACAATCGTTCTCCAGGTATGTGAGAGTAAGTGAAAGAGTGTTTTTAAGAAACAATCACATTGAAGTTTTGTTTCATATCTCTAGTTGTCATTTTTCCTTACACCCATTTAATTGGTGCTAAATGAGATTTCATATCTTCAAAATCACCAATATAGCCTTAGAGCTGATTTTTATAATGGACTGGAAAACTACTAATTAACAAACAGTAGAAACACACACAAATACAAAAGCGTTTTATTAACTAAATTGCTGCAGGTAGTGGAATGACCTTAAAGTACAGTGTAATACTATGCTACAAATGCTGTGGCAGAAAGCCAGGTCAGAGAGAGCCTGAAAGAACTGTAATTCATAGCTCCTTATCAGTAGACATACAATATGTACTACATGGCAATGTACCTGACTCCTTGTATAAAGTAACGAGCCTTGACTAAAATGTAAAGATCTTAGTGTTATGAGAAAGCTGCAGCATTCAAAGGATCTCATGCAAGAAATGAATCTTTGGCCACAGAAAATTAAAGCTACCTCAGATCTCATTTCACAGTAGGGAAATATGTGAAAATTTATGGCATTTTGCACTGAGATGCTCTGAAAACAGCACTGAGGTGGTCTGTGAGCTCTAAAAATAATTTTACTGGAAAATGAGCATGTGTAAAGTTTTAAATCTTTTTTGTAAAATGTTTTAATGCCACATGATAATTCCAAGTAAATTCCTTCCAAAAGAGAACAAATAAAAAAATATCCCCTCAGGCTAACATAAGTGAAACTTCATAGGAGCCTATCTGTATCTCCTGGAGAGTAAGAGGTTTTTTTACAGTTCTCTTTCCTACATGCACAGAACCTGGTCTCTGAGTTTTCTGACTTCAATATTTATTTATTTCACATACTGTCAGAGCACTGAAAAATAATGAGATGTATTCTGTTAGAACATTTGTACTTGCAAATACACACACAGCACTTTTCCCTGTTAGTAAACCAAGAGTGTAACAGCATCACTATATTGGCTACAGACCAAATCTGGTTACACAAATATAGTCTCGTTTGATCTCCCCAAAAATCTCCATGGCAATGAGTGGGCAAATGTCAGCAGCTACAGCGGACATTTCAAGGGACAGACAGCATGTCCAGAAATGGTCAGGGGAGAAGCTCACGAGAACTACTCCTCCCTGTCTGTGGCTCTCATTCAGAACTGTGAGAGCAAAAGAGGTCTTTATCAGGTTTGGGTAGGATAGTAAGTTTCATGTGTTTGCCCATGCTTTCCTCACTGTAGACAAATGTACTAAAAGTAGAAAATAATAAAAAAAAAAAAGTGACTGCAGATATTTCTAAGTCAAATTTGTTTCAATTCAAAGGGCCAAACCAAGTATTTGTGGCAAAATATATTAATAAAATCCTATCATGCCTTTCAGAATATGTATGTATTAACACATGGACTGAGATGTACTTGAGATGATGAGACTTTTCCACTAAATCCTTATCTTAGTATGTAATCATGGGTTGTAAATTAAAAACATTATCGTTTGGAAGAAATATTATTCATGAGTCAATAGTGGACATCTCATTTACTTTTAACCTCTTTTTTGTTCTCTTTGTCATTTTACTGTTTTCAGCAACAGTCTCCTTGGTAATGCCAGTGGTGCTGTTTGCACTGATGTCAGTGGAATTATGCTGCTGTAAATGGGACGAGGATTAGTTCCGTGACAGGCTGGCTATGCTGCAGAACCCTCCAGAATGACATTTATATTGTTTGAACCACATATGATTTTCCTATGATCATTTAAGTTGGTAGACAGTTTTAAACTGTAGCTCTTGCTGATAATGTTATCAGGAGATTTCCTTCCCAAATTAGAGAATTTGGAAGAATGAATTTGTTTCTGTAAAATTTGATGCTAGGAATTTTTGAGGAAGAGTTTAGGTCAGCTATGTTTTTAAAGAGGGGACTTCAAAGAAATAAAAATCATTATCTGAATAAGCAGTTAATCACATGTTAACAGAAAGAAAATTACTAGCAAGCTTTTATGAAAAAAGAATCTTGACTTTTGACAACATCTAACAAGCTCAAAACAGAAGGCTGCATAGCCAGAATTTTTGCCATGAGACCTCTGAGGGACTTAGAATTAAGCAAGGGCTAAGAGCTTTATTGGACCATAGCCAGAAAGTTCAGAAACCATGCAGTTTCTCTTAAGTCTTGAATAATTTTGAGATGTTCTATTATACATATATATTCTATCAGTCACCATCTTTCCCTGATGCTTGCTCAATGTAATAAATAACATTGTGCTTAATACAGAAGCATGAGATTTCCCACTGTCGACCATTTTCCATGCTGGAAATTAATAATATGTTCTTAGCCTGTGAACTTGATTCTCCATTTATAGCTTTTATGCTATTGGAATTATACAGAAGAGCTTTTTATTCAAAAGGATTTTGCAAAAGACATTCTGAAAATTGAAATAAATTGCATTGACCTTACCTTATAGCCTCTATAATGACTTCTAAATATGTTTTTTCCCCCTGTGCCAATGCATTTTCAACCATTTGCATAGTTGGTAAACAATTCTTGCAATCTTTGTAATGCTGACACGGTCTATGAGACATGAAAATTATCTAAATATAAGAACTAAAGCTAGAAAAAAACCCACACCAAAACTCCAACTCCCACCTCCCTGCAAAATCTGTAGTTATAGTGCTAGCTGAGTAGGAACAGGTTAAGGCAAAATCAACATGTTTGTTCATTAAAACAATCTGAATAACTAGAAGTAACCATGGCATCATATTGGTAATTTAATGCCAATTTCTCTTATCTTGAACAGAAAAACAAGTCCAAAAAAAACCACCTACATTTTTTTCCTTCTAATTTATTGTGGATCCACATGCTAGTACTATAGCAATTATCCAGGCACTGTCAAGACTGAAAAAAAAATACATTTTTCTTCCTTGCTAACCTTTAGCTTAGCACTTCAGAATAATATGCTCACTCTAGTGCAATTAGGCACAATAAATATGAGAATGACTATTCTGGTACATTTTACAAAAAGAAAGATATTTTTCAGAAGGAAAATACTGTATTATATGGAATTATCTTTTCTAACTTGCATATGAAAAGAATTTCAAAAGTTTTGATGTATAAACTATTATAGACAAATCACTCAGAATTCTTAAGCTAGACTTAAGGAATCTGCAATTTGAAGAAGAAATACCATGAGGAGGGGCTATCTTAGGTGATTTCCTGCCCCTGTACTTGCCAAGCAAAATCTGAATTGCCCACAGTTACTACTCAGTAACAGGGTACTACATTTTGTTCTCATGTTTGAAAGCAGGAGGTTGTCACCACGAAAAATTCCATGACCAGCACTTTAACCTATTCCAGATGCTGAGGAACAGCATCAACTCTCTGATGCCTTAGTTGCCTTAAGTCCATGGAAACAGTGGTAAAAGCAAGAGCAGAGAGATTGGAAATTATTGTAGAATCTTTAAGGGTAGAAAAGACTTTTAAGATCATCAAGTCCAACCATCAATCCAGTAACACCACCATGTTTAACATTAAATTATGTCAAGTCCCTTAAAGGGACTACACATTTTTTGAACACTTCCAGGGCAGCCTGTCACAATACTTGGCAAAACTTTTCATGAAAAATCTAATCTGAACCTCCCCTGGAGCAGCTTGAGGCATTCCTCTCATCCTGTCACTTGCTACCTAGGAGAAGAATCCAAGTAACAACTTACTACAACCTCCTTCGTCACAGTTTTGGAGAGCCTCCTTTTCTCCAGGCTGAACATCACCAGCTCCCTCAGCCACTTCTCATAAATCTTGTGCTCCATATACTTCACCAGCTTTGTTGCCCTACTCTGGACTTCATTTAGGACCTCAATTACTGTCTTCTCGTGAGATGCGGGAACATGAATGGAAAAACTGTAAATCTTGACGGAGAGTTTAATATTGCCCAAGCTTGAACAACACAGTAGCCTCTTATAGTTAAGGAACAGTTGCTGACAATTGCCTGGAGAAGTCAAGCTGATAAGTCCCAAACTGATTTGAACATTTTAAATTAACTTATGGATTTAAAAATTTGGATGTACATGTAGCCAAAGATTAAATCATTGGAAAGGGTACGACTGGAGAGTACAAAGACACCTCACTGGAGATTGTCCAGCAAAAGAAAAATAGCTGAATAGCTGTTTCAGTGCCTCATCTATAGCCTCCTGAAGTCATTGAGAATGCTTTAAAGGGATTTGAGATCTGAGAAAACAAATTAAAAGCACAAACCTGTAGGCAGACATACAATGTCAGTGTGATGGTCACAGGGTGACACTGTGGAAGAGAATGGTGGATCTTCATGTGGCCACAAAAGGAGTGAATGTAGAATATGCAGGTGGATTTTCTTCAAGTTGTTCTGTGAAGATTTGTGCAGGGGGGGCACAGGACACCTCACAAACCAGTACCTCTGGGCTTTCATCAGAAGTGAGGAGATCTGCTGTACTATATGCCGATGGTGACAGCTGCTACCCCGGCTGTCATACAGGGGACTGGAAGAAGAGCTACAGCACTCAGAGCAAAACCTGCTGAAGCTTGTAATCCAGCTTTCTGGTATGGATTAGTGCAATCATGTCCTGTGGAGAGTAGGCACAGATGGAGATCTGCAATACATGTTCACTGGTGAGTTACACACACATGGACAGGATGCAGCTGACCTTATGCTCTTGAATTTGTCAAGAACCACTAAAATTATTATCAGTGGATTTCTGCATCTGACCTGTGCCCTGAGAAAGTGGAAAACTCTTCTCTTCAATCCTACTTCACCACTAGGAAGCATATTTTTTAATCCCACAAGGAATAATGGCCTGTGCGTTTAACTGTGTGCTGTACATAGATGTTTGTGGGAATGGACTCCATATATTTGTCATCAGAGCAAAATAATATATTCTGGTGGAAAAAAAATAAAAGATACCCCATGCAAAAGAATGACCACAATTCAGTGCTGTTAGCATGGACTTCTTTTTTCTTTTTTTTTTTCTTTTTTTTGTGATATAAATGTTAACAAGGCTTACTGGTAACAAAATTTGATTTGGTGGTTAGTATGAGATGCAAATAAGAAAACCTTGCACAAATGAAGAAATGAGAGAAATTCTGTCTTTCTTGCTGATTGGCAGGAATATCATTTATATACTTCAGTCTCTTTTCCTTCTGTTTAGTCTTTAAGAGGCAGTGTGGGGAGGGCAATATAATACAGCACTCTACTGTGCATGCTTGTATATATTTAATTGCAGTATTTTTTAATGAAATATATTTTAATTTATTAAATAGTAGTGAGTTAGCATTTCTTTCATCCCCGGAATCAGGATGCAGTAAATGTTTAGTACTTTCGTTTTTGTGCATTAGTATGGATGAGAAGAAAACTAATATATTGCTTTAAACAGATGTGATATATATGTGAGAAAACTTGTTGAGCTGATTTATGTAGAAATATATAAATACATACAAAATCACCCAAACATTGACATGACAAGGCTTGTAACTTTTCTGAGCAGTTCTGACTAGTGGCATGGTTCAGTTTACTGTGACTTCGTGTATGCTGATAAAAGTAGGAGATTCTTTGTTTGGAGGCAAGAGAACACAATATATTTACACTTCACCTAGGCAGAAGGGCAAGCGTAAGCAGGGAAGAATAGCTTTTCAAGATTTTTTTTTTCCTGTTTGTTGCATTTGAGATACTCTAGCATATGCTACAAAGTCTCTGGCTGCTGATGCAGAGCTCAGGTCTTGGAGAAGTAATATGCTGTATCTGCCAGCTTAAGCAGCACTAGAGGCCCCTGTTTAAGCTACTTCATTCCCTTTTTCTATTTCAATCATAGCTGGAAATCAATATAGCTCCCACCTTGGAAGCATCACAGCTGGGTGTTGGCTTAAGGCTTATCTACCTTCAGAGGGTGGTGGAAAGCTTCAGCCCTGGGCTGGGGGCAGGGTTTCAGTCCAATGCGAATAAGGTAACTTTTAGAAAGAACTTTAAGAAAAAAGAATTTCCAACTTAATATCCACTGAACACAGATATATATAGCTATTTAGTTCTCATTTTTTCTTTTACAATTAAATCAAAAACTTTACATAGATAAAATGCAGTTGTAGCAATATTTTTTTTTTCTTTCTTTTCTCTCCAAATTCAAGGAAAGTATCCTTTCAAGGTAACAATGCTAGGACATTTCTCACTGAGATATTCTTCAAAATATCTTTGTAAGATGTACTTCATGACGGAGGAGCATTTCCTCTGAAGGATAGGCTGTTGAGAGGAGCTATGCCTATTTGACCAGCTGGAGTCCTGCCTAGTTAGTCATAGGAAACAATTGCGTGATGTTATGTTATACACAGGAAAATGTAAGTGTTGCCACTTCCCAAAGCTGTGCTAGAAACCATGAGACATTTTAAACTCCTGATACAGACACATCTCACTTAAGGCACACATTTTTAGTATGGATTTATTAACAAAATGTAAGCAGCCTAATCATGTTCAAAGTAAAAATGTTGCCTCTGGGGGTTAAATGTTTTCTGTTCTCAGCCAAATCTGACCTGTATATGGTGTTTGTGTGTTCTAGATACCAAAGTATCACTGCTTTCTTTGGTGGGAATTCTTTGTAACATGCAGCTTTTATTAAGGTTATGAGTTATTGACTCAAATACTGGTGCGAATTCTCATCCTAAAAAAAAGATTAAGAATGCCTATTTAAAAAGAAAAAAACCACCCACAACGTTTATTTTACTGGAAACATTTGTTTCTTATTTTAAATGTTTTTGCCTTCATATTGTTCTGCCTTGGAAAGTTTATTTTCTTAGTGTTGATCATTTAATCTTCAATTTTAAGTTTTGTCTGAATATATTGAGAAAAACTTCTACAGTTTTTGTTCTAACCAAAACCATAGAATGTGATAGAGCTTGTAAAATCCAGTAAAATCTCAGCTTTTAATTAAATAATTCATCTGATAAACATCAAGGAACCTGTTATTAAATTTTATATTTTGTACAGTAATAGAGAAAAGAATACTTTTTTATGAGGTTGGTAACATCAACCATTTCAAAGCTAACCAGACATAGAAGTGCATTTCAACCAGGCCCAGCACGTGAGGTTCCCACTCCAGCATCATAATCAGAGCCAAATTTTCTAAAGCAGGTTTATCTTTTTCTGAGTGCTATACAAAGTGGACAAATTTAGTGCATAATACCACTGAGAAAAATGAAACTGAGATGTCATGAGCATGCTTATCTAAAAATGCAACTAATAATTTTTTTTAAAAAATAATTATAAGGAAGTGTTTCCTTTCTCCATGCATTTCCACATACAATTCTGGATGAGAGCATGGAACTTATACTGAATTAATCTAATATAATTTACACTGAGGCTCTTATCTTTTTGTTATGTCATGTAATCTGTTTATGAACTACTGAGGCAGTCCAAGACCAGCAGGGATATACAGCACAAAACCATTGTGGAGAAAGCTGGTATTTGAAGAGCAATCAGGCTTAAATTGTGTTTGAATTTGTCAAATGAAGACAGAATCAAAGAAGAAAAATTAATAGACTGATATTCAACTCTGATCTTCGGCAGGTACAGTATCATGAATCAGTTGTATAGGTAACATGAACCTAAAACATGCTCAAAACATTAAGATACAATATAATTGAAGAGCTCTTTTGATACATCATGAACTATAAGTGTTTCATTTTTGTTTGGATTTTTAAAGATTCCTTCTTTAGAAGGAATGTATCATATAATATCTCACATATAATAAATTATAATTACCCTTTTATTACATTAATTTGTCCACCCACCCTTGATATCTCCTTTCATATAAGAACTTCACTGGTCATGACAGCATAATGAAGCACTGCAGACATAATCTGAAATATATTAGCCTTAACTGGTGGGTGGCTCCAACTAATGGGAAGAAATAGATATAAACACTTTGCCTGCTTTTGTCCCATTCCTCTGGGAGATAAGGACTGATAGAATCAGTAGCAAAATACTACAGTATGTGAATCTGAACATATGCTGCTTGTTTCTGATTAAGGCACAAAGTACAGGGAAGGGAGCAAACATCATTCATCAGCAGTCTGTATACACTTGTACGTGCAAAAATCTATCTCTTTATGGATGTATGTAAAATATGTGTGAATCCTGTATGGTGATTAAGGTGAAATCCATGAAGTACCACATTTAAATATGACTCACAAAATCATTATGCAGGAAATTACTCTCATGCATATGAGAAAAGATACTGAAGAAATAACATGTACCTTCAGCTCTGGTCCTTGTGTTCCTTCCTAGAAAACAGCTCTGTCCAAATCTTTAATTTAGGTCTCTGATGTTCAAGGTGACTGACTCTGAAGTGGATCTACATTTCTAGAGTTTGACTGAGCTGATCCCTCATTTGTTTTGCACTTTGCAACGGCTTACACAGCACAGGTTTTTGGGGGTCTTGATAAAACCCACTATTATCTCACAGATAGGAGCAATAAAATGGAAACGCACTGGGCTTGTGGCCAGTTCTTTGGCAAGTAACTGGAACGTTGTCATCTCTATACAGCCTTGGGGGATGATTTGCAGAAGAATGATAGGTTTTTCTGTTTCAGAACTTCAGGCCAGATCTGACATACTAAAAACACTGTGCAACTCTTGCTGAAGAAGATAAGCAAACAAGGGAAAGGATAGTTCCTACCCTATACTTCTCAATCTGAGCAATGATTTGAATCTGGGGGATTACTCCTACAACAGAGATAAAAATCAGATCTATATTTGTGCAGTGCAGTTGGATCTGGTAATTTGATTGAAAATCATCTCTATCTAATGCTAAAATGCACTGCATTTTCTTTCACCTTTTTTTCTTTCAAGTCTGCCAAAGTCCATGGAATCCAAATCAATATAAACTGAAATGAACTGAAACCAGAGACTATGAAAATTATTTACTGTCCAGACACCACACAAGATTTTTTCTAAAGGCCATTTAGGTGAGGACTATTTCTCAAGAAGCAGATTGTGGGAGTAGGTGAATTCCAGGAAAATCAGTTATACCGAGATTATTAATACTTCTTAAATAAACATAAATAGCACTAGAGTGACCACTGAAAACAACTGACTGAAGGATAGTTTGCCTGAAGAAAAAGCTCACACAGTTTATACAAGTCAAATGAAAACATTTTTAATGCATTCTAAGTCCTCTTTCAAACTACACGATCCCTGCTCTGATCAGCATAGATCCCATTGTGTATCACTGAAAGATCAAGAAGTGGAATGTGATTCTTATCTCTATTTGTGATAGAAAACCCAATAAATCTCAGAGAAAAGACTACAAGTGAATTATTAGGGCCTTACTGTCCTATGTATACAATGCATTTTTCTTGTAAGAATGATGGTGTTGATTTAAAAGTTTGAAGAGAAAATGAAATGGAAAATAAGAAAAGGGAAGTGAAGTTTTTATCTTCTACCACAAAAAGAATGCTTACTGTTTTCTTTTCACCTTTCAGGGAAAATCACAAAAGCACCGTTTTATCATTTGTGGAAATTATGACTGTGGTAAAGCAGGAAATGTTTTTATGGGTTTTTGCAGCTTTTAACTATATAATCATTAAGATATACATATCTAAACTGAGAGCTTTCTGAGCTCCCTGTCCTTGCCAGTGCCATGGACATGCTGTGGGCTTGGGCATGAGAATCTCTAAACTCTAGTTGTCCACAAGCAACTTGATTATGAAACACTTTAATTCACACATTTTACCAGTCTAGCCAGGCAGCTTAAATGTGCTGCAATGAGATACTTCTCCCCTTGGTCAGTGGGAAAAAGAGATAGGCAGACCTTCCTAAAAAGGAAAACTATAAAGAGTAATATTCTTTTTATAATTGCCGCATATAAACTTACTTTCCTTTAAAAATACCGAAGTTTCTCATAATTTACTATCAATTCAAATATGGAGAAAAATCACAGCTGATATGATATAACTGGTACCTACTAAAGTTCTGATAAACATAACTACCTGTTGAATTCCAAAGCCACTATGCAATATATGGGTTACCTACAGCCTTGTTGCCATAAGCTTGGGCGTCTGCCCAATTACGTAACCCCCTTCTGCCAAATTTCTTCCTTAACAAGCTCTAGTATTGATTTCTGAGCACAACAAGGATGAGGAGCACAGGTAGTGATTTCCTTGAGCCTTCTGGTAACAAGGAACAATATTTATAGGAATAGGCAGATTGATTGATTCAATGCATGGCTCTGAGGATGCTGTAAGGGAAGCTCTGCAGAGAGACCTCTACAAATCAGAGGGCTGGGCAATCACCAACCATACTTCTGGGATGGGTAATCCTGGATGTATGGACAGGCTGGGGAATGAGGTGCTGGAAAGCAGTGCCAGGAAACAGATCTGGGGGTCATAATCAGGGGAAAGTTGGATATGAGCCAGCAGTGCCCTGGCAACCAGGAGGGCCAGCCCTGTCTTGGGGTGCATCAGGCCCAGCATCACCAGCCGGGCAAGGGAGGGGATTGTCCTGCTCTGAGCTGGGGCAGCCTCACCTCAAGTCCTGTGAATAGTTTTGGGTGCCACAATAAAAGATAATAAATTATTACAGAGCATCCAAAGGAAGGCAAGCAAGGTGGTGAAAGGCCTTGAGGGGAAGATGTATGTGGAGAGGTTGAGGTCCCTTGGTCTGTTCAGCCTGAAGAAGAGGAGATTGAGACCTCATTGCACTCTACACCTCCCTTGTGACAGGAAGAGGAGGGGCAGGCACTGATCTCTTCTCTGTGGTGACCAATGACAAGACCTGAGGGAATGGCCTGAAGTTGTGTCAGGGGAGGTTTAACTTTGATAAAACTTGGAAAAAGTTTTTTCATCCAGAGGGTGTTTGGGCATTGGAAGCAGACTCCCCAGGGCAGTGGTCATGTCACCACACCTGCCAGAGCTCCAGAAGCATTTGGACAGTACTCTCCAGTACATGCAATGATCCTTGAGGTGGTCCTGCACAGGGCTAAGAGTTGGACTCAGTGATTCCTTTCACTTCAGCATATTCTGTGATTTTGTGAACTACTGTACTTGAATGCCTAGGTGACATTCATGTCTCATTTACAAAAAAATTTACATTTCTGTTAAGTGTGACACTGTGGCTTGTTTTAGTTTAGGAACAAGCCAGACAAATATTTTTCTAATGGATTCAACTTTCTTATCAACAATAAAGTACTCTAGAGACGTCCCACAAAAACCTATTATGTTACTAAAATTGCATATTATAATATTGGGATTGGTTCACTTTAGCCTTTGGACTGCAGCTCCAGGATGGGTAAAAGGATTCTGAGATCTTGTTTCCATTATTCTCAGTCCAAGCCCTTGGGAAATATGCTTAATTTGCAACTTTCAACCAACCTTTCATAGATGCCAGGAACCACAGCAGGATGTTTTCAGGGGGCATGTGAGGAAGGGCTGGTTGAATGTGAGGTCATGATATGAAATATGTAATCAACTTTCCAACTAAAACCCTATCCATTTAAAATATAGAACCTGTGGTTCTTAC
>VXBB01002446.1:84887-120222 GCA_013399915.1 Illadopsis cleaveri
TTCTTTTCTTTTCTTTTCTTTTCTTTTTTCTTTTCGTCTTTTGCTGCAGAGCCGAACTGTCTCTCTCTTCTACTAAAACACTCCCCTAGAACAAATGACCATTTTTGTTAATGCATGAGGAGAGTGGAAGAATTATGATTCTGTTGGATAAAATCTCTTTGTTTAAAATAGTTGCCATTTTTCTACAGAGAAATCAGACACCTAGTTGGTGTTTTGTTATAGTAAACATAAGGTCACTGAGAGGAAACAGGCTAGATGAAAGATCATCATGGTATTAAATTACTTCCATCTGCAAACGCTGTAAATTATGTAGACATAAAAAGAGAAGTTATGATAAGAACTCTGAAGTGTTGTGTATCTGGATTTTAAAACGTTATTCTGCTAAGGACTTTATTCTACTGCCAAGATTAAGAAACATGAAGTAATGATTCAAGAGTTGGGCCTTGTCAAAGGAACTCTGCTCTAAAAATGTGCTCCTTCCTCTTGGATTATTTTTTCATTCTCTATAGGAATGATTATTTTGGATTATTGACTGTTTATTATGATTTTATATATAATATTTTCTTAGTTCTTACCTTGATACTAGTTCTAAGATCCAGGCTGAGGAAACTAGAAAAGTACAAGCTTACTTGCTTTTTCTATTTGTTAATTATCTCTAGATAGGCATAACCTTTTTTTTGTTTGTTTTAAATATATCTGAGGCTATGAACCCAAACAGTCTGTTTTCTATGTATACATTTCTGCATGTACCGAGTACTCATACGTGCAATTTTAGCATCTAATTACTTTATAACTTTTACTTCAAAAATTTAGTTATCTAAATTTTCTCTCTGTTTTATCAGAGCTGTTGTGGTCACTCATTTCACATGCCATTGTCTTGCTTCGTGGCTAAGTTTCTAAAATTGTGTCTTTCAAAATTTTCTGGAAGGACTTTACTGCATTGTCTCATGAAAAGAAATGTTAATTATGGCTCCTCCAAAAATTTAATGACATAAAACCACGGGATGAAATGAATGTAGTTCAAAAATTTTTTAATTCCTGTAGTATTTCTTGGGAAAAAATTATATAAAGATCAATAAATAAATTTCAATTCTTCGACTGTGATTAAAAAATAATTAATCTCAACTGTAACTTTTTCTTTCTTCTTTAGTTCCTTTGAGGGAATTTACTTACAATTCTTCAAAGATGTCTCTTTATACAAAAGGATTCATGGTTTTTTTTTGATTTTTATCAGTTTAAACCAGCATGTTCATTGCAGTTCATTACATGCCCTGAGAAAAGTTGTCATGTGAGTTAAAGTTTTTTCTCAAGGAGGTCTTGCATACTTGCCTAACAAAATACATTACAAGTATAACAAAAACATATATGCCCAGACCACAGATATAAACATTTTGCAAGGGTAACTCCCATTCCCGTCTGTCTTCTGTGTATCAAACAAATTACTGTAATGTAACAAAGGAAAGGCTGTTCTTTAAGCTGCTTTTCAGTTGGAACCTTGTCTTTATCTGTGCACAGAGAGAACAAAAATGTTTATTTATACATGTGGTTCTTTATAGTTGTTGCTCAAAAAGTGCTGCGTACAAATAGCTAGGATTTCTCCAGCGAAAGTTACACAAACGCACACATTGAAGATAATGGCTATAGGTGAAAGTTCCATTTGGCAGTTGTCCACACAGCCTGAAGATATTAACAAGGAGACTTTAGAGAGAGATGCCAGATTCCTCTTCATCACTACCCAAAGCATTGTTACAGAGATGTCTGGCTCCAGGTCCAAGAATTTCCAGCTAAAAAGAACTCCAGGAGTTTTCTTTGATTCTGCTTTGGTGGGGCCCCCAGTGGCCCTCCCAAGGAGATGATGGTGAAATACAGTGAAGAAGGTTAGCATTTTTTTTAAGGAAAACCCTCTCCAAAATCTTCAGTCTTGAGGACTAAGCTAAGAAAAAAAGAAGAAAATATGTAGACCCAGAGGACTTACAACTGATAGCTCTGCTGTGTTGGGAGACCAGCAGAACTACACAGTAGAAACAGAACCATGCCTTTTAGTCAGAATCTTTCATTCAAATATGGGCTTCTTCCCGAAGTATTTTAGCAGTATAGAAGATAAGTTCTTTATCCTGATTGAATTATTTTATTCTGGCAAACTTTTCTCTACATTAGTCTACTGAATAGTTGATCAGATAAAAACACTTGAAAAATGTTTACAAGAGAGGATCACTGAATCTTAGAAGTTCCACGTAATTTGAAATAATTTGAAACAAAGAAAGTTTCCTTTAAACATTTCCCTAAAAGGTCCATCTACCCTCTCATTTTTCTACAAGCAACAAAATGAAATACCTTTCACTATCTTTGAGTGTACAGTTTTAGCTCACTGGAAAACACTCTTGAATTGAGTGAGAGGTTGGTTTCTGGTGCTTGCAGAAGATACAGTGGAATATTTCCATGGCAAAATAGCAGCCGAGGTATTAATATAAAATCCTGTAACTACTCTAAGTGCATCATGAAAGCGAAAAGCAAAGTATTTTAGAAGTGGTCAGGCAAAGATCTGTTCTTTCATTTATAATTTCTGAAATTTGTTCCAGCTATTAAACAGTTGTAATATTTATTTCAACTGTCACACCAACCCTTACATCTTTTCTGTTTCCAACTGGTCAGTTACCTACCTATAACAGGAGTTTTAACAGTACAGGAATTATAGGGTAAAATACAGTTCCTCCTCCCTGGATGAAATGCGGTTGGCATGCTCAAAACCCATTCCATGATGACTCCCCATACTCACGATCTGCAAGGGCAAGCACCAGCTAAAGGGATTCGAACAGCGGTGAGTGGAGTGGAGACACCACAGCCAGGCTCTTCGGAGATCCTGCTGGGGAGAAGAACTCAGTGGTGCTCTGCAGCTGATAAACCACATAATGCCTGTTAGCCAGGGGAGATCGGGGAAGATGTCTTGCTGCTGAGCCAACACCTGTGGCAAAATCACACTCCTCAGATGAACTTGGTTCATTATAGCCTAATTGTAATGTTAACACATGCCTCCATCCCAAAATTACCTGTCTCCAAGTTATTCTCATCCCTTTCTGGGCATGTGCTGTATATTCTTTTTGACTGTATCTTTAAAAGCAAAATGAGACAATATTACAGCAACCAGTAACAAAGATTTGTATGCCTAGAGTCACTGAAGCTTCACCTAAACACAAAGAAATAGTATAAATGTTGAGAATGAGGGAAAAGCTAGGGAAAACTCCACTGTGACTGCTGGGACCTGTTGATGAATCTGTCTTCTCCCTCATAGCCTGTTCAGTAAGAATCATACTCTGTGCAGGCTGAATATTTTATTGTGGATTAGAGCTTGTCTGTACAATGCTTTGAATACATTTTTGCAATCAGGTACTATCACTGACAATCCTCAAATCTTAACCTGCCACAATTTTATATTAATAAGGAGTGTTATTCCATAAACTGTTAGTGTGAGACCTTCATGGGCACTAACAGTTGCTGGCAGCAGATACCATACTCAGATAAAGAGGAAGACCTGTTGAGGGTTCTCCCTTTTGCTGTCAGTCAAAGAACCCCACAATCCAAGAGGAATGCTCAGGGCAGAGTCCCCCCAACAGGATGCTGACACCAGTTGGGCACAAGGGTCTCAGCTTATCTTGGGGCATTGACAGACAAATTAAACACTAAGGGTCAAGGAAACCTCCCCTCTTCACATAACAAACTACAAAGTAAAAACTTATATACTTAACAAATTTACACACATAATTAACTAGCTCTCATAACAATGATCTCTGTATTTCTTTTATCTTTCTTTCCAGTATTTAATTAACTAGTACAGCTTTTAACATTACTCAGCTTTCATATATTCACCTTCAAATATTTCTCAAGACATTTCCTCAAGATTAACCTAATTAATGATTGGTACTCAGAAACTAGCAACCATCAACTGTCCCTTTGCAGTGTTTGTCTCTTACTCTTCTCACTCTTGCAATTAAAAATGTTCTTGAATCTTCTTCAAAACAACAAAAAAAATATAAACAAATATTAAAATGTACAAACAAAACACTAAATATACACAGAACTGTTCCTGTTTTTCCTCATACCTGCCTTCATATTTATACCCTCATCATCTAGACCTTGTTTCATTTTTATCTTCTGAACTTCTTGCTGCACAAGACAGAAGACAATTTATCATCCAACTCTTGGAGTTACCAAGCTTTTATTGCAGTCCTCACTCACTATCATGATAGGAATATTTGCTATTAACATTTCTTTAATGATTGAACAGCAATTTTTGTCTCCAATCAGATAGAGAACTTGGTTATCCAGAGTTCCCAATACAGTATCCTAAGTAAAAAATTAACAATCAGTAAATTAATCAATCAATAATGACTAATCAACACCTTAAATAAACAATTAAAGTAAATATTTTCTTTCTTCCTTAATATCTTAGGCACATGAATACCACAGTGAAGGCATGCAAGGGCAATAAAAGTTTATTATTAATATTCATGGGTTGAAGGGGATTAGAAAAAAAATGAAGCAAAGACATGAAGTGTTTTCATTGTGCCTGCTCCAAGTCACTGCACAATTTCATTTTCTGTCTTACTTATTAAGCAAAAGACAAATTACCCTGATGTTAAAGAAATATAGCAGGGAGGAAAATTAAACAAGTGGCCAGTGTACTTAAATATTTAATGTTGTTTCCCTGTAGATACAATTTCCATTTAAGTTTTGCTATCACATTTCTTTAATAAATAAATAAGCAATCAAGAAAGGCAGACTATGTGGAATCACTTCAGCAATTAAAACTCCACTTTTTCTTGTATCTTTAACAATAAAAGTTTACAGCAGCACAAATGTCAGTTCAGTCTTATCACACCTTTGGCAACCTGTGCTTCCTGACTTCAGAGAAATGTAATAAAATGGATGGTTACTATATTTTCTTCATTTTTTTCATAGATCCTAGATATTAATGCTAGTAGAAATCAAAAGATCATATTGTCTGACCTGCTTTATACCATCAACCATTACCTTTCATATAGGTACCTTATTTTGAACCCTGCTTTAGAGTTCATTTTGGCTAAAGTGCATTTTCATAAAGCATCTCATCCAGAAACACATCCTCCCTTAATCTGAAGTCAGTACAGACTCCACTGTTTCTTTTGACAATTTGTTTATGTGTAATCCCAATTTTTAAAATGGAGAAAAGGAAGACCCAGGGCCAGTCAGAGTGATCTTGAAGCCTGGCAAGATCATGGAGCAAATAGATCATACTGTAAACTGTGCTAAGGCACATGGGAAATAGGGAGATGATTTGTGACAGCCAATATTGCTTAAATAAGGGCAATTTATGCCTGACAGACTTTGTTACCCTTCTTCAACATGGTTCCAGTGTTTGGTAAGGGAAGAGGAACTGCCATCATCTACTTGGATTTCTGCAAAGCACTTGACACTGTTCTGCACGACATCTTTGTCTCTAAACTGTAAAGACAGAGATTTGATTGATAGACCACTCAGTGAGTGCAGAATTGCCTGGATGTTCCCAGGTCAACAGCTCCATATCCAAGTGAAGAACAGTGGTGAGAGGTGTTTCTCAAGTGTTGGTATAGGGACTGAAACTGTTCGAGATCTTTGTTGGCAAAACAGAGGCACTGAGTGCACCCTGAGCCAGTTTGCTGATGATACCAGGCTGTGGGGTGTGGTTCACACTCTGGAAAGAAGGAATGTCATCTACAGGGACCTGGGCAGGCTTAAGAAGCGGCCTCTGCAAGCCTCATGATGTTCAACAAGGCAAGTGCAAGGTTCTGAACCTGGGACAGGGCAAAAAAAGGCATAAATACAGGCTGGGGTGAGGAATGGATTGAAAGCAGTCCTGAGGAGGAGGACTTGGGGGTGTTGGTTGACAACAAGTTCAACATGACCTGGCAATGTGCAGTCACAGAAGGCCAACCATGACCTGGGCTGCATCAAAAGCAAAGCAGCCAGCCGGTTGATGGAGGGGTTCCTATCCCTTTACTCTGCTGTCATCAGAACCCACCTGGAATAAATACTGCATCCATGTCTGAGGCTCCCCATATGAGAATGTTGACCTGTTGGAACAAGTCCAGAGGAAGGCCACAAAGTTGACCAGAGGGCTGGAGTGCCTCTCCTATGATGACCACCTGAGAGTTGCATTCTTCAGCCTGGAGAGGAGAAGGCTCCAGGCAGGCATTTTAATCTCCCAGTACCTAAAGGAGACTGACAAGAGTGCTGGAGAGGGACATTTTAGAAGGATCTGAAGTGATTGGCCAAGGAATAATGGCCTTAAACTGGCAGAGGATAGGTTTAGATTAGAATTCGTCAAGAAATTCTTCACTGTAAGGTTGGTGAGGCACTGAAACACGATGCCCAGAGAAGTTGTGGATGGCCAATTCCTGGAAGTGTTCAAGACCAAGTTGGAGAGCTTGTTGAGTAATCTGGTCTAGCAGAGGGTGTCCCAGCCCATGGTCAGGGGGTCAGAATTAGATGGTTTACGATCCCTTCCACCCCAAATCATTCTATGATTCATCTCTTCCTCCTCTCTGATGGAGAGACCACATCACCCCTCAGTACATCAGCTTTTTCAAAGCAAGTCCCATGGTCTAAGTAGCTGAACTCCTGGTTGCGGCACCAGTCCTGTAACTTTTTGTTGTTTTGATAGATTTGGCTGGCCTTTTCAACCCTTATCTTTGACAGGGAGGATTGATGACAACACTTCCTACATTCCGGAGTCCCTTCCTGTCCCACCCAGGGCTCTGTAATACTTGTTGCTATACCTCAGACACTTCCTGGTTGTATCACTGGTATCTATGTGAAACAACAGCAGCAGATAATGATCAGTGAATTGTGTGACACTTCACAGCCTCTCAGTGACATCTCTGAAACAAACCCCTGGTGAACAGCACACCTCTCTAGGTAGTGTGGCATCTCAACAAATGGGGACTTTCACACCTGCCAGAAAAGAGCTGTCTACAGCTATCACCCAGCCCCTCTTCTTAGTTGTGCTACCTGCTATGTGGGGAGCACATGGGGCTGCTCCAGTGTCTCTCCTGAACTGATGACTTTTTCTTCTTCCTTCTGCAGGCCAGTGAAATGAGTCTGCAAGGGCATCTCAGGCTTTGAGAGGAAGTAATTTCCTCCTGAAAGTCTTTGTCATTGCAAGTTTCCATTCTGCAGGTTATTGTTCTGTCTCCCTTCTGTGTGTGCTGGTGGGAGAGATTCTGGATGTTTAGTCACAGAACTGCAGGTCCTCCATGTGTCCCTTACCCAAGAGAAAGGTTTTGGCACAGGTCATCCTAC
The DNA here is from genome assembly GCA_013399915.1 of Illadopsis cleaveri. Lineage (NCBI taxonomy): Eukaryota > Metazoa > Chordata > Aves > Passeriformes > Timaliidae > Illadopsis > Illadopsis cleaveri. The sequence continues at coordinate 92,202 of VXBB01002446.1, forward strand.
CTGGTCATCAAATCAGGATGGTGGGCATTCATCTGAGATCAAAGTTGCTGTTCCATCAGGCAATTTTCCACCATCTATCCTGGCTGTGGCTGATGTCTCCACTCAGATAGACCTGCTGAAGGAAGAAGCTGAAGATCAGGCCTCAGACTGCAGAAGTGCCCTTGACCTGTGCAGATGATCGCAGAATGGTGTCCAGTTACTGGGTTGTATGTACTCCAAGTCTCTCTCTCCCACTGCACTTGGACCATGGGATGTTCCTTCTTCAAAGAGGTTCTGTCTTGCTCAAACTGCTGTGTGAACCTCCCTGGCTGATGTGCCACATAATTTGCCCACTCTGGTCATGGTGCTCCTGGTTGCTCATGCTCTCCAGGACTGCCTCCATAGGAGTGAGGGGCACTCACCATCACTCTTGGCCCCACAGCTTGACAGCTTCTCTTGTGCAAGCTGCCAACTCCTGGCAGGCATTGGCACTCCCCTAGCATTTCCCTGGCTCAGGAAACCAACCCTGGATTCCCAGTTCTGCTGCAAAACATGCCTGCACTGAAGTTAAATTACTTGAAATTCATTTTGAATTCATACTGAAATGATACAACTTCTTATTCATATTTTTCCATTTAAGTGATCTTCTGCATCAATTATATTCCTAATTTTCATCAGATGTGAGAATCTGCCTTCTTTGAATCATGACCTATTTCTGTTATTTCTGCTGATTTTCTTTTATTTGCTTACATTGAATAGAAGTTTTGACCACTATTCAACCATCAATTTCTATCTGAGTGATTATTACCTTGTCATTATCTCTTGTGATGTAATTCAATAATGCATGATCCATGCAAATACCTCACAATACCTTTTGTGTTAAAAAATTATCCTGTATGATTACTTAAATACTTTAATGCTGTTTTACTACTGCCTGCCTGAAACCTTCAGCATTTTTCTGAATGTGAGTTCTCTATTGTGTATTTTTTTCTTTCTGCACAGTCTGGACAGACAATGAATAGATCATGGTTTCCATATGAGTGTATGGTCTGTCACAAACTCCTACAGATCTTCCTTTCCAGGCAATGTTCATGAGTGTGCTTATTTGCAATTATTCTAAGATCCAACCACCCAAACTATTCATAGTTTTACAACAGAGAATGCCTGTTGTAAGTAATGCCATCTGTTATGCCCTCTGTACGTTCCATTTTTTCTATAAAACTTACATGATTTTTAAGATAACAACTGAATGAGCCCTCCCAACTGATTTCACTGGTTCCATTCACATAAAATTTTTCTTGCCAACAAGAATTCCAGTTTGTCTTGTTGTTTACCCATTTTTTCCTACTATCTGGAGCCTAAAATCTACCCCTTTCTTTGTGTTTATCATTGTTCATGACGATCCACATCTTGTTTTGCATGTTGATTATCTTGCTCTTAATTTCATAGTATTTAGCTAGGTCTTTTTGAAGTTTACAGCATAATGTAAAAATAACCTGCTTGAATATGACCACAGTAAGAGCTGTGAGAATAATAAGGATGTCCTGAAAATATTCTTTCTCTATTCTCTGGTAGCAATGCCCACCTTTTGGATAGGAGACTGCCAGCTGGCCTCTGCTAGACAGGAGAATGAGGCAGTTTACTTAAGCCAGAAATCTTGCAAAACATCTCAATCAAGTGAGAGCAGGGAGGTTGGACCAGATGACACACTGTACTGCCTCCTAACCTCACCCCTTCTGTGATTCATAGAAGAACCTGGTCTGATGCAATTGGGCACTGACTTCCCACCTGACCATTGCCAACAGCTGCCGAGAAGTAACAAAACTGGGGACATAATTCCAGTGAGTGGGACGTCAATGCAACATCCATCCCTCTTATCTGCTGCTCATTTGCACGACTGCACTTTTTTTCTTTGGCATTGGTCACTCTCTCAAGCATTTCAGTAATGCTTGCTTTACTGCATGTTTTGTTAGGTTGTCAGATTTCTGTAACTCATTTAGAAATTATTTTCTTTAAAATGAAGTAGATAAAGTGTATGCAGACTTTTCAGCTTTCATAGTTAAAAGCATGTCTAAGACAACAACAAAAACACTAAGAAAGAGAAGAGTATGTAAAGGTTAAGCTTCATTGATACTTTTCTGGGATATCTTTTTCTCTAAAGCCTTATACTCCGTCATTGGTAAGAACTATCAAACTAGCATTTGATAAATAACACTGTATCAGAGGAATCTGGATAATATTGCTCACATCTCACCGTAAAAGGGAAACCTAAGTACCCAGTGTTAGAACAAAAAACTGCTTCTGAATATGATTTCTGAATTCTCTATTCTCTACATTAAAATATGAATTGAAATTATTGAAGTTCAAGTATTAACAAGTTTAATTACCATTGTTGGTGCTTTAAGCTGTGAAACAATCTACCATTCTCTGCCTCTGTATTGCCCACACAAAACACAGTTGCAAGGATGTGGTAAGTGCCACATGTATGTCTCTGTGAAGCATTCAATGCCACTGCTCCTTAGTAGCCTCTCAGAGCAGGTTGAGGTGTGGGTACTTGTGACCATCGTATTCACAAGACTGATCACAGGGCAGCAAAATGAGCAGAAACAGGGAATGAGGACATGCCAAGGACTTGCCTCTTCCAGGCAGACATTTTGCATTGCATTGCAAAAGTACATGGTGATACTGATTATTCAATGAATTAATATGACCCCTTGATCTTAAACTCATATATTTGTGGGCAAGAGAGTTGTGAGATAAAGGTGTAAAGAAAAGGTGGAATAATTTATGATTAATTATTTTTTAACTGTCAACTCCATGTATGTGATACTTTACATTACATTATCAAATCAGCAACAATTAAAATTAAACAATTATATTTTTAAAATAGTTATTAAAGCAAGCTTAATTTTATATAGCTAAAACATTTCACACGTGCCAAAATTTCTTTAGCGTGCTTCGATTTACAGGCATTACGTATGACCTGTAAAGGAGAGGAAATACTACAGGTGAAACTAATTGGGATTGGAATGGCAAAAGATGGTAGAAAATAAAGACTTCTTGGAAAAAAGTAGGTCTGTGAACAGAATGATGAAAGAGTAGGGAATTAATGGAATTTCCCATAAACATGAAAGTATTTGAAATTATTTAGACTGAAAAGCAAAAAGAGAGTTATTCTACTGAGGTTGCTTAAAGAAACCAAAACAGCTTTCAATTACAAGTCAGAGCAGGTCAGAATTTCTCTACTAAACATTATTCAGCTATTTCTGCAGGTAGCTTTTCAAATCAGGTCAATATTGGGAGGCAAGGGAATCCACAAGTGGCACAGTATGTTAAAAATGAGATGTTAAAATTATGGTTGTGGATGATGTGCAAAACTTACTTTTCCAATGAGAAAAAAGAAGACAAATGCAGAAATGAAAAATTTATTCTCAGTGTCTGAGAAATATGAAAGCATGATGTGTTTCTTTAGTTGGAGACAACAGTCCACCTGAGAAAAGATTTTAAAATTCAATTGAAAATAAGAACAGAGAAGTTTTGAGTACGCATAGGTGAATACCTATGAAAGAGGAAAGAAAAGTGAAAAGTAATAAGAGATCTAGAGATCTGTGCAGAAATTATAAGTCTTTGTACAGGAACCTGTATGCTAAAAAAGTCAAGCAGAAAGCCAAAGAGCATAGCATGAAGTAGGATAGGCACGTACTTAAAGATTTGTATTTATTTGTCTGTAATAGTACAGAAATAGTATGTTGACACATAAAAAATTATAGTTTTGGTGAAATATGTGCTAAAATATGTGGTCAAGTAAGGTTGGCTGAAGGATGGGATAGCAGAAATATTTTGGGGAGAATGAAACCAAAAGATAGTGCTACTCAAGAACTCAGTTTGACTGGCTTGGACTAATGAACTAACTTGAAAAACTAAGATTGATCTGGCTGAAATAATCAAGAGGTTTTTGATTAATTCTAACTAGTTTTAGGTATGTTTTAAGAAGAATTACTTTGATATGTTAATAAGCAGTTAAAAATTTGTATGACATAAAATCAGAAAACGTGTCCAATACAATGGTAGAGAGGGACTAATTCCAAATTAGCTTAGAATGAATAGGAACAGAAAATTGTCTAGCACAACAGTCTGCATGAGAGGAAACAATTCTTTCAAAGGTCACCTGAGATGTAGAGCAGAGAGCAGGAATGCTTCAATCATTGCCCTTTCTTTAGGGCTGCAGATTTCCAAAGTAGTGTATAAGACCGATGGAAGTGAATTATGTGAATTTCTCTGCAATTTGCTTCACAGAAACATCAATGTTAAACTTTGTTTAAACCACATCCAATAAAGACTTGTGGAAACTAATTGACTGTGAAGAGAAGGTTGTAAGATTTTACTGAGGTGCCAGGATACAACTTTGATTAATTGGATATTAAATGACACTCAGTAATTTGACTGGTCGTGAATTAATCTTTTTTCTTCCTGTTGATAGGTCTCATACCTCACTTATCACTATGTCAGACGTTTGATATACGGTATTAAATAATTTTGAACATTTTTTAGATTACTCAATTATAAACCTTGTGACTGTTTAATCTCATATCATTTGTTTGATGACAGCCTGTTACATTAAAAAGTGTAGAGGAATCTAATGACTCAGTTATGAAAATTTTGCACTTAGCAGCAATTAGCAAGAACACCTGGTTGCAAGTAAAAGACAGAAAAGCAGTTTCTTAGAGATGCCCTCATTGCAGAATGGAAGAAACATCAGGGTTTACAGTGGGTAAAAAAAGGTGCAAGTCTGGAGAGACCCTTGAAAAAAGTGGAAAGACACATTGGAGGACAGATCATATTTTATCCTGCAGTGCTTTGTTATGACAAACCATGAACAGAAATAATAAAATGATGAAGCTATGTGTCCATGGAAATGTCCAAAATTTGCCAGAGTGGATACTTTCCAAAACAAGTCCAAAATAAAGGTATTTAATGGAGGAGTAAAACAGGCAGTGAGCAGGTTATGTGAACAGATTATGTGAACACACCGATTTTTTAAGTAGTTAGAAAAATTTCAGCTATATTAAGGTCCACAGACTTTTGTTTCAGTTTGGGTATATTTTTCTTAAGCACAGATTAGAAATGCATCCTCTAATCTTGCACTTTAATTCACTGATACCAGTTATACCTTCAAATATTTATGTAGAATGAATTGAAGTGCCATGGCTTTTCTGCCACAAGATGAAAGGCAGGAGAGGAAGAAGAGAGAAGCGTGATAGGTCCTCCTTATTTTTACTGCATTACATTGCTTCTGGGAGGGGAATCCACAAGGGATCCAAAGGCTGCTCCAAGAGAGAGAGATAAGGCAAGGAGACCCACGCACGTCTGTTGTCCCTGTAGGCCCAGGATCAAGATGTCATGGCATTAATTGCCAGTAAAAAGAACAAAAACATGTAAGACACAATTAAATAGAAAAAGTAAAGTAAAATATTAGCAAAAAATCTGTAATAATAATGACTAATGCAATCGACATCTGGCACCACTTAACATTTATATAGAGTGATTGAGCTGACTAATTGAACTTTTGTTTCTTAATTTTTATGACAAGTCTTACTAAGTAAAATGCAAGCAAAAGAAGTTTGGATTTTTTTAATATAAATTTGTCTATTATTTATATTATAATTTTCAGGAACTGCTGGAATGATTCATGACCTTGTGAGGTAAGTTGTCTCAAAATACATAATTTGACTACAAGAACAGTAAAATTGCAGACCAAAATTGTCCTTGATTTTACCCCACTTCACTATGCAAACTCAGAAACTTTGTTTCCTTTCTTTTCTCATTTTTTGCTGCCATGGGGATGATTTTACTTTGTGCAAGTAAAGCCAAAGAGAGGACCTAGATCTGAGAAAATACTATGGTAGATCATAGTGTCCAAATTTAATTTCTTTATATACTGTCAACACAGATCTATCTTGTACTGTTTTGGAGGCAGACTCTGATTTTGAGCTTTTGATTTCCAGCTGTTCTACATTTCCTCTAGAGAAAAGGTGGTAATCCACATTGGTGTGTGTAATTTTGAAACAATTTGAGTCACAGACCACTATTATGATAATCAGAATTTGGAATTAACTGTTTAATATATTAGGCTAGAAAAGGAGAATGTAGTTTAATAGTGCATTACATACACGATCTTCATCCAAGCTGAAGAGGAAATCTACTGCAAATACATTTACAATTTCAGCAAATCATGGCTGACCCAGTTCTGAGAAACCCATAACTACTAAATCCACAGATAATTTCCTGAAGTATCTTTCATCTATGTAGCTTTGTCTCTGTTAAGATAACTAGGCCAGCCTAGCAATTTTTTACAGTAAAAATTTACCTCCATATAAATAATCCCAAAAATACAGCTACACAAAACTTGATGATTTTTAGCATACAGCCAGTTGTGAAAAAACACCCAGTAGCACTTAAACTGTGATTCAAAGAGACGCTTCATTCCCCAAACACCTGCAAACAAACAGTATCCATTGCCTCCCTCAGACCTAATAGGAGGCTTACTTGCATTCATTTCCAAACTTCCAGACAACACACGTCTTGCACTGTCTCAGAAGAGTCCTTTAGAACTATGTAGGAAAAAAAAAAGGGCCAAAAAATGTTGATATTCAAGGAAAACTGATAAAACTTTGTTTTTTGGGCTCTATACCACTTCAGTAGTATGGAAAAAGGAGAAAGTCTGCTCCTTAGGCCATACACTTTATACATCATAACAAAAACTGTTGTTGATGAAAGGATACCCATTTTGGATACCAAAAAATTGTGTTACATGGTCACACAGGAATGCTTAGCTCAAGCTCAAGATGGTGCATTGTGGAAGAGCATAAAGCTGGGAATATTTTGAAAGCTATGTATCTCCATGTTGATTTTTTTCTAGTCTGGCAATAAGGAAGTCAAAGATAATATGGCAAAGTTATGTGACACATTGTAATTTCCAGTTAGAAGCTCCAAAAGCTATGAAGGTGTATTGCACTATATCTTCATTGAAAGCAGCAAAGGCTGAGAGCTGTCCTGAGTTCAAATTCTTTATAATGGTCAAGGTGAACTTATTTTTCTCCTGCCTCTTGAACTACTAATGAGAGACTATATTGATCTTTCTTCCAGAAAGCCCTGATATGAAGAGATGACAAGGTAAGCCAATATAAGTTCATGAATGATAAACAAAAGGTTCTCCAAGTCTTTTATCTGGTGTGCACTTACGAGGCATAATATTGCAAATAGGGCTAAATTTCTTATGCATGACACGCATGGCAGCATTCAACAGATAGAATGTTGCTGGAAATAATAGAATATAGTGGACTGGCAGGCCATATCCCAAACAATGCAAGATCTTAACCCTGTTACAAGGAAGAGTGTTTGACATAAGGTTGTGACATACACGTGTGGCATTGTAGCAATACAGTTTAGTCAGGAATACAAATTCTCCCTTATAAGGCAAATTCCCAACCAAAGTTTATATAATCTGTTTCAAATTAATTATTCTAGGTACTTATATGCAACGCCGCATTGAAAAGATGATTCACATTATACTATCATTATATTAAGAAGAAAAGCAATTAATTTAAAAATAGCCATAGAGAGCACATAATTGCCACTCCAGCTGAATCAACACCACCTTAGTATAATCCTCAAATCCCATTTAAAGCCTTGGGGCCATAGTATCCACTGTGAAAGCACTTATGGACTGACTGTCCCTGCCCAGCCTAACCTGGGCTTCCTGTGTCACTCTGCCATGGCCCCGTTTCAGCCCAGAAGGGGCCATCAGTCCCTGCCCTAGTGATGCTGGTGGAATGTTAATATTTGATTCTTGTCTTCTGCTTCTCCTGGACAGACCCTGAGCCTGGTTTCTCACCTTGTTGTTTCTGCTGTGGGACCTTGTGCCTGGCACCCTTCTCTACCCATCATGCTCAGATGCTTCTTGGAGTGGGCATCACTTTAGTGGATCATCCTTGGCTTCTGGCCCATATTCCCTCACTGAGCAGCCTGGAACTCATTCTCCCTGGCACACTAATCCAGTCCTTTGAAGCTACCAGGAGCACAGAGGTTTGTCCACTTCAAGTTGCCTCTGTGTGAACTTAGAAAAATGTTTTGAGTTTAGGACTGGGTATACAGCCATCAAACCACAGACAGCTTTTTGACCTGTAGAATTTTTAATTTCATTTTGGTTTGCTGGGGTCATTTAACTACCAATTCTTTGATCAGAAATGGAAGTAGGAAAATTTGGTATTTTTAACACATTTCTTATGTTTCATTAATGAATTTATGCTTTAGGAAATTTTGTTATTTACAATGTACTTACTCCTCCACCCAAGATGCATGTTGTCTGCACAACAATTCACAATAAAAACATTATAAACTGAAAAAATGCAGATCTGGCGAGGTAGTTTATTGCCTTTGGTATGTGATTGCTGAAGTGAAGGAAATATTTGTCACAAGTGTTTCTGCTATAGTTGTGAGAAGACTTGTGGGATATTTTCTTAAATGGGGTTAAACTACAGCATGATTAAGATGAACTGTTACTTCATAAATATTCTTAGATGTAAAAAGTGTTGCTTGATAAAAAGGTCCAAGCGTATGACAGAGAAATGATGGGAGAAAAAGGAATGTCCTTACTTCAAACAGCTTCCAGCAGCTGCTGAACAATGAGACCCTGAAGCCTTGTCCTTCATCAGACCCTCAACTGCTTATCTTGTAGAGTTAGAAACCAGAAAAGCCTTGAAAAGAAGAGTGAATGAGACTTCCCTTCAGCCAAGAATAACACAGGCAATATATAGCAGCATCAGTGAATTCTGGATAATTAAGCACCAAGAGGCTTCTTTCCACTGTGATGAATGAATGGAAAAAAAGAGAAGAAACTTCTGCTCATCTTGCAGAGCAAGGATAAGAGCTCGTTAAAAAAGCCAGACCATCTCTTCACCTGGCCTCTGTACCATTACACTCACTGAGATGAACAGAGGACACTCCTGTTTTGGGAAGGGAATATTTCTCCATTGCTGGGTCACCTTGGGGTCAGCAGTAGGGCAAGGGTTCAAGAACTGCCAGTGACGATCCTGTGTTTCAGGAGAGGTGCAAATTTCTGAGTGTCATTGAGCTTCCTACTTTTTCTTCTCTTCTTAATGGCTAGAATATAGGACAAGCAGATAAAATCACACTTTTTTTTTTTTTTTTTTTTACTTCAGCAATACCATTTTTTGATTGTGTTTATCTAGCTGACTCCTTTTACTCCAAACTCTCTCCTTTAGTTCTTGAAAAACCAAATTAGCTGCATATGTATCGTCTAATGGTTAGAATAAAGAGCAACAGAATGATGAGTTTGGCAGAGTTATAATGGTGGAAGGGGGATCATCTAGATGTCCTGTACGCATTTCCTTTCCTCTCTCAGTGCTAAGATTCAGAAACCACAACCTTGGCTTGATGATACAGAAATAAGAACAAATAAACAAGATAAAAGGAGAAAAGAAAAGAGGAGAACTGTGAAAAAGCTTGTTGGCATTACAACGAATGATATTACGGTTTTGTGACCCAGTCATGTTTGTTATTTATAAAGTGTAGTTTTAAATTTGTGTTTTAGAAATAAGCACAACTGTTGCATTAAAAACAGATATCCTTTTTGACTTCTAGTTCACTCCACAAGATTTCTTAAACCTGAGGGAAAATATATGCCTACTCTTTACTAGACAAAGGTGAAATTTAAAAAGAACAAATTAATGCCATCTGTTAATGTCAGAGTGTATCACACTCTGTGTTTCTATCTGCTGGTTTATAGTCATAACAGAATGTTAAATACTCATAGAACAGTGGACTGAACATCTGTGCCTATTAACGGTTATACCAATACACTTGACTTTGGTGTAGTTTTTTAGAAATGTTTTGTTGCCTGTAAGGCATGGAATATTTACTGTTTGAATCATTGTGAACTATTAATATGATGTAAAATAAATGTGGCTACCAGTCATTGCTGAAAAGAACCAGGTTTGATATTCCTATGTCCTCTTCCATTCTTGTGTTCCCCCGTTTGCTATTTTGGTACACTGATATAGATAAGACAGGTTTACTGAAGTGTAATATCAAAAAACTAGAATAATTCATTTGTTGATGCATCTCAAAAGGAAGACACTACATTTCCTCTTCAAGAGAGGATAGATTAAAAATTAATTCCATTCATAAAGTAATTAAATAATTTTGGGGAATTGTTATTGTATAATTTGGTTGACATGAGTCCGTTTTCATAGTGGGAACAGACAGGGATATTTTGAAAGTTCCTCTAATGGAAATCAGCTATTGACTTATTGTTAAGATCAAATCAATTGCATACTTTACCAGAGCCAAAATATCCATACAGAGGAAATAAATCCTTCCTTCTGCATAACAGTTACAACAGCACCCCAAGGACATTTCTACTACTGAATGCACAGGGGGACACACTGATAGTCTTAATTCAGAGAGGGATTTTCATCATTGGAATATATTATAGCACAATTAGCTGCCTTGTCCTTCTCACACTGAACCCAGTGGCTATAAGATGATTTGAACTGGACTATTTTAAAATCATTCTACCCGTTATGGCTTTGACAGTAGTATTGTTTGATATTTTACCAGATTGGGTTTGTTCATTTGTTTGGGTTTTTTTCTGAATGGATATGTGTATTTAAAAGTAGTATTATTAGTAATAATAATACTCTAGTTTTGTAAAGAGGCTTCATTCAGAAGTGTGCTGCTGAAGATGCCAACACTTAAAAAATGTTTGTATGTTAGTTGTTCAATTTATGTAGGAAAACAAGATTCTTTCTATACCCTGGGATTCCATTTTAAAGTTCTTGGTCCTCTTTATGTCACAATTTCACAACATATCCCATGAAAACAGTTTTTAGAGCCTGATGGCTTAAAAAAAGAGACAAGCTCTTTCTACCGAGGAAAAAAAACTATGCATACTCAAAACAACAAAGACATTTTAAAGGACTTTTTTTTTATTTTACTAATAACCCTGCAAATATTTGAAGGACTGCAAGTTGAATAAATAGGAATAGACATCATTTTCGGCCTCCCAAGAACATGCCCAGCCCTGGTAAAAAATACTAGGTTAGGTTCTGTAACAAACATTACTTATTCTTAAAGTATTAATTATTTTATTAATACTTTAAGTCACACAGATATAAAAAATTTCAATATGCATCTATTAAGTTATCAGATCATTTTCAAAGTAACTTGAAATATATTTTTAAGTGCTATTTTTCTTGTTTGTTTTGGAAGTTAATGGTGTAACATATGCTTCTGTCAGTGATATATCAACAAACTGTATTTATACTGAATTGCATGTTCTCCTAGCCCACCACAGCTGAGGTCTGATTGAGACTATAGCCTCAAGTGACTATAAACCAAACAATTATTCTTGAGACTAATGTGTATGCTTCCTAATGATTGTCAACATTAAACTCTCACTTGGAAAGACAGCCAAAACTCCCTTTTTTGTTGCTCAAGGCATAAAAATTGTGTGGAACATTTTTTAAAATGATAGTGGGTGACCAAAATGCAATTTAAAACTTCAATGGTTTTTGCTCAGGGTTGCTTGCTTACTTGTAATTGTTTCCAGAAAGTTTGTTTGGAAATTTGTTAGATTATATATCACATGCAATAACTCTATATGCCAAATTCACTGCTGTAATACTTGGCACAGCAGTTGATTATGCTTATTTCAACACCACTTAAAATAGTTAGTTCTTTATGTAAGCAAGAATAAAGGTGATTTCAGCCTATGGATCTCTTTTCCACATGCAATAGCATTAAATGAGTTGTAGCAGGAGATATTTCTAACAATATGTTTTGCAATTTACTGTGGTCACTTTTCCCCCGTGCTAACAACAGCATCTTTCTTTTCATTTTGCGTTCCTTTCTTTCTTTTTTATTTTAAAGTAATTTTTTCATACCTGCAATTGACTTCAGATTATTTAAACAGAGAAATCATTTCCACATAGAATATATGTGCAAATTTTCTAACACCTTAATCTAATACAGCTCAGACAGTATTTTAAAGTTTTTGATTTTAGAGAACAACAATAACAGCAATATAAACATGATTTTAAAATATTAATTTATGAAGTAAAATTTATGTTCTCTATTATTGTTCTGAGCAACAATTGCATGTCTATGGTAATTCCTTCTGATATCTGAATTTATGGAATCAGTCATTTAGATTTGTAGGTACCTCTCAAGGTCATGTAGTCCAAACAAGGACAACTAAAGCAGGCTGTCCAGGCATGTGTCCAGATGGATTACGAATATCTCCATGGATGGAAACTCTACAACATCTCTGAGCAACTTGGGCCCACTCAATGAAGAAAAAAAAAAAATTCCTAGCACACAATGTAATTTCATATATTTTAATCTGTGTTTCTTGCTACTTGTCTCATCAGTGGACACTACTGAGAGGAGTCCAGGCTGAACTCTCAGTACCCTCATCCGGTCCCAGTATCAGACCCCATGTTCTCAACTTCTGTTTATCTGACAGAGACTTCAGTCCTTAACCATATTAGCAGCCCTGCACTGGACTGCATTCAAGTCTTTCTTGTCTTGGGGACCTCAGGAACAGGCACAAAACCACAGATGTTTTTCAACAATGCTGAGCAGATCACTTCCCTCAACCTGCTGACAACTTCCTTCATCAAGCAGCCCAACATACTGTTGGTCTTTTTCGCCATGAGGATGCAATGAAAGCTAATCAGCTTGCTGTCAAACTGGCCTGTGAAAAGTAGAAATCTGTGGATGACATGGTTTTCCTCAGGTGATATTTTTCATCTCATCCTGAGAAGAGATCTAAAGTATAGATGCAGTGTGTTTACCGGAGTTTATTTTCTCTATATAAAAACTGGCTAGACAGATAAGCCAGGTTGTAAGGATGGGTTGTAAGCCAGGTTTGTCTCAGAGGTAGTTATTATTTTTTCATAGGATCCCATAGGTTTCTGTTTTGGGTATGTGTCCAAAACAATCTTAATGAGCCATTGGTGTTTTGGTTATTGTTGAGCAGTACTTGTACAGAAACAAAATTTTCCCATTTTCCCACATGGTCATCCCAGTGACTAAGCCAAGAGTGGACAAAATGTTCAGAGGGGACACAACCTGGAGAAGTGACCTAAATTGGCCAAAGTATTCCATGCCAAATGCTGTCATGCTCAGCAATAAACACTGAAGGGAGGTGGCTTTGAGGTAGGTAAAAATTGCTTGGAGACTGTCCAGGTGTCAGTCTGCTTATGGAGGTGACTGCCTTTGCACAACTTTTTTCCTTCCTCTTTCCTTCATGTATTGAACAATCTTTATCTTGACTTACTCTGTTTAGATCTTCCTGTCCCAGTGTGGTTGGGGGTATGAGCAAATAGCTAGGTCACGCTTAGCTCACTGGCCTGAATTCTGAACACATGGCAAATGTCCATATTGCAAGTCTGCATTTCGCATCCCTGCTACAGTTCTGATTTCCAGGTAACAGAAGGTTTAGAGAGTTAGATTCAGTAGTTTTCTGATACACAGAAAACATACTGCTAAGAGCATGGGATTTCCAACTGTATAGACATTTTATATGAAAATACCTTTCAATAAGGAAGAACCAGATCTTTTAATTAAAAATAATCATGAAGATTTAGTGTGAGCAACCTGCATATCAATTTTGTGCAGTATCAGCCAAGACAACTTACCTTCTCTGTCAAAACAACTAAAATTGTAGGCAATTTACTGTGATTTGCATAACTTTGCAGACTATGCAAAATAACTTAACTATGTATTATTCATAATAATCTACTGCAGAAACATTATTGTCAAGTAGACACTGTTGATCTAGCACTGTCATGTTCACTTCCAATCTAATATTTCTAATACAAACCTCAGAAATTCTTGGTTCAGAAAGAAGTTATAAAAGGAGACAGAATGTGATTCTTGCCTGTAGAAATCTAGAACTTCAGTAACCTGGAGACACAAATTCAGTTAAATAGCATTACTATTCCCAAAGCCGTGCAATAAAAGTTATGAAGAAAATCAACAAAATTTATTTGTTTTAATGCGAGAGAAATCTGCAATATTTTTTATCACTTTATTGGTGAAGGAGTTGTTAGCTGAAGGAAAGTAATTCAAAGGAGTTTTTAGTTGAAGGAAAGTAAAGCCTATAAAATCCAGAATTCTTTATGTGTTGCCAATCGGGTCAGGAAATATTACAAGCAAAGAAAGTCTTAAATGGCTCTTCTTGAAAATTGTACTCAGGGCAGCCCACCTGAGAATGGCCCTTTTTGAACAAGAGGTAAACAATACATTCAAGCACTTTTTAAAAATTTTTAGATAATTTTAGAGCTATCTACACCTTCAAATAAGGGAATACAACAAAAAAATTAACACTTTTTACAAAAACACAGATGAAACATAAAAGAAGTAGAAGCCAAGCTAAAGCTAAAAATAAGTAGTGTAAAATCCTTATTATGAAATAAGGTTTAATAGAAGTCAGTCAAGTGCAGAGTAGAAAAGATTTGATAAGTATTCCTTTGAATAGCAAAGGCGAAAGTTACAATTCTTTTGATGTATTTTATTTCATGAGATATTCACTATAAAAATGTTCTCATTCTTTATTACAAGTTACATTTCTGCAAAGGATTTGGTTTCCAAAAATCATCTATAAATGAGGATACATTTATTCATACATGGTATTTATTTATTAAATTTCTGTGAGAACAATTGTAGTAGAATATATTCCTTTGCATACCTCATATAAAATGGAAAAAAAATATAGAAATTGAATATAAATTATGACTGGTTTCCACATTTATCGAGAATGCTATGTTTAAATATTAAGTATGAATACAATTGTAACATGTTTCTACCTAAGACAAGGAAGATAGGAACACATTTAAAATATCCTCACAGTTCCAAGTGCTGCATATCACTTGCTGTGTTACATTTTCTAATGAACTTGCACTTGCATTACTCTTTATAAAGATTAGGTTCCTCTCTTACTAATCTTACAATTTCTGCTACTGACCACAAGCTTTGAAGTCCATCTACTCAAAGGTGACAGGGAAAGCACATTTTTTTAAGAACAATGAACAAATAACAATCATCTATTATTAAGTATAGAATATGTGATTAGTTCAAGCACTTGATTTCTAAGATTGCTGACACAAGTCCTCCTCTTCTCTGGGCTATGCTTTCTGGAGAATTTACTCTATGCAATTTTTGAGGCTGGGATTGAGCTAATCTCCATCACAGCATTCTCTATGGGGCTGTGTTTTACATTCGTTGCCAGAAGAGTGAGGTTAACACAAATACTCAGATATTCTCTCTCTATTAAACTGTCTCATCTCAATGCACAAATCTCCTCTTCTACCTTCTATTTTCTTCTATTCCCAAAGAAGAATTTCTTGGTTCAGCTCAGTGGGTGTTGGCCAGGATCAAACTGCCAGTGTTGCATGATTTTTAACTGGCCTGTTAATATTCTGTGGTGGAAGAAGAATAATACCTCTACTCATAAACAGAAGGGAGAAAAAGGTGCTTCAAGTTATTAAGCTGTTATCTTGACTTCACCACTATTTGAAGTCAAACAATGAATTTTGATGTAAAGAATCATTTAGAATACAACAGTAAATAGAGTATGACACATTTTCAGCATGATTTTATAAAGTCTATATTGTATCAAATAACATAAATTTCTCTTATAAAATTTGTTAGCTTAATGCTGTGGAATCAATCTATTTAAATTTAGGTACAGAAATTAGATGGTACTGCATAGGAGGATCTTACTTTAAGTAGAAATGTCAGGATTTTTATGAGTGCTACAAAACAGAGAAGGAAATAGCTGAGAGTTTCTGTAATTTTGGACTATACTGGTTAGGACCTTCCTCTAATACAGGAGATGGTAGGATCATTGTGTAGTATGAACTAAATGACAGTTGAATAGTACAAAATAGAATGAAATGTAATAATACAAAGTGAAAAGATATGCATTTTTTCTGTTTTGTGGAGAGAGGTTTACAGGCTTCCATGGGTTTTCTTCTCATAAGGAGAGAGCATTTCAAACAATTTTGGAGGATAAACACCAAGATACAGATGAACTACTTAGGTTACAAAATAACAGCAGTACAAGATCAGAAACATTATAAATTAGTAGTGAATATATTTTGATGACAAAGTGGAAGACAGTTTCTAACAATGTAAAGAGTGATACTGTGTTTCAATTATATAAGAAAAATTTTGATGAGTTCAAGATGAAGTTTGATATGCTTATGAAAAGGATGAAAAGAGGTAAGAAATAGTGTACAGAGTGAGTCTTCAGAAAGCAAATCTAAGTCAAGGGGTTTGATTTAAATTATGGGACATTGGTGTCACAGTCAAGAAATATTAGAAGATGGTGTAAATATGAGTGTAGAGCATAGTCTACTCCCTCAGTTAGTCTGCAAGATATGTTAGCAAAATCTTCACCTTTTTTGGGATCTAGAACATAAATGATATTGTCATCTACTCTGTCTTCCTATGATACATTAGAGTTGTAAATTTAGGCTTTTATTGTAGGTTTAAATTTGTTACAGGATATTCAGCCATACTTCATGGCCACTCTTGTTGAATGCTAAATGAAATAGATGTATTGTAGTTCTTTCTAAGATATATTTTACTGTTGTTATCTATGCCTGACAAGTCCATTGCTGCAGGTTGTCTCTTGAGTTCTTTGCCACAAAAGTTCATCAACTCTATAACATTCATCATCTACCAAAAATAGTGTCATATGAAGGAATTATTGCCCAGAGAAAAGGAAATTATATATGAAATAAAAATATCATCTGTTTATCCAAGATGAGATTTTATTAAATACTCATCAATATAATACTTTATAGATATTATTTTTACTGTGGTACTGAAGAGGTGAGAGGAAGTATCAGGAATTCTCTTTACTACATATAGACTAAGAGTCTAATACAGTACTTATTCAAGTTTCTAGAAAAATAAAAAATGTGAGCACAAGCAGTTGAAAAAGTGGTTTAGTGAGACATTGCCTAGTTCAACTTGGTTTTATTTTTAGGTTTCCCAGAATAGATGGCTCTTTGGAAAGCCTTACCCAGTTGTTACCTAAGGGACAAGTAGATTTTGGAGTTAAAGTATAACAGATGATTTTACTAATAGTCTAAACAATTTTAAAAATGCTGTAATCACTCAGAATGGTTACATTTCTAAACACATGAAAGGTAAATCATCGCTGAGAGATAGAAGCTATTAATTTCATTGAATACTTCTTGCCAACATTTACCTACAGATAAGGAAATATGTTTGTCTTACTTGAACTTAACACTCCAGTCAGAATATCTGTGAAGAGAGAAGCCAAAAGGGAAAAAGTACATCCTTATGGCCAGAGAGGCATTCACAGAAATAAATATCTTTCTGTAATGCTATGCAGAACTTTACTTATTCTTTCTGAATTTCCTTTTTGTTCCTAAAATATTCTATTTTGCACTAGTACAAAGGACAAATAAAATGTACACATCTTTAAAGGCTACCAGTCATAAAAAAAACATGAATGCCTTTATTTGGTCTGACTGAGATAGGGTTCATTTTCCCTTAGCAGCCCTCACAGTACTTTTCAAGCCCAATACAATACCCCACAAAAACAAACCAACAAACCAAACCAAACAAACAAAAAAGAGCACAAAAATCTGTTATCAATTAAACATTGTTTAACCTTTTCAATTTTTTTTTGTTTATAAGAAAAGATTTACAAAGGGAAATGTATTATGAATATTTGGCATTCATAAAAAATCTGCCTCAGATGTGTACTATCCAGGAGGAATACTCAAACAGCTTCACAGTAATTACTAAACTTCTGAGCATGCGCATCACTGGTCTCAGGACTGCTCAAGCATAACACTAAGGCTTGTCAGGAGTTTAAAATTCTCTGAGACCAGTGCTATAGGTCTGTCCTTTAGAAGACAGTATCTGCCCTCTGGTCTAGCTTATGACATGAAATTACCTGTGTCCCTGCTCTACTCAGGGAAGTGGGGGAGTTGGGAATAAAGGAGTGAAGTTGAGCCTAGGGAAAAAAGCAAAGGACGCGGGAAGCTGCCTTAAATTTTGTCTTTTGTTTCTCACTATTTTCTTATATTTTAAATGCCAATAAATTAAGTTAATAAGGCAAGTCTGTTTTGCCCATGACAGTAACTGGTAGGTGATCTCCCTGTCTTTATCCTGACCCACAAGTTTTCCCATGTTATTTTCTCCCCCTGCCCTGTTGAGGAGGGGGAGTGAGAGAGCAGCTAGCTGGGCATTTGGCAGCCAGCCAAGGTCAGCCCCCTTCAAACTTAAACTCAGATATGAATGATTTGTGAAACTCGTAAGTGTTGTGGGTTTGGGATTTTTTCCCAAAGCTGGACAGACCAAAGGCCATGAAGCTGTTAGGTGCTATGTATATAACAATCCTTGCACAGGATTTCAGTGTTCATCAAGAGTATTCAATAGACTGCTAATTGTACGGTGGAATAGTAAACATGCTGATACTGACAGAGCTAAATATCCTTTTCCTAAAATAAGAAATTCATACTCATGGCATAGTAAAAAAGAACCTGAGAATGTATACTCGCATTTGATTTAACCCTTGGTTTTATCTACATAAATTTTAATTTAAATTAAGATATAAAAAATTTAAGTGCTTTGGAAGAAAAAACATGGCAATCAAAGATAATTTTCCACAGCAGGAAGATCCTTCACTATGTGAAATAAATGAGAGAACTGTTATCTATTTAGGTGAATGGTCACTTAGACCCAAATTTGCAAGAGTGTATGAGAGTAAATTCAATATGTTTTTTTAGTACTTAGTACAGCCTGAAAATTTGTGTTTTCCTTGAGGCATAAAGATAAAAAACGCACATTTTAAATTAAAATCTAGACAATCTTCATTAGAAATTATTTTGATGGACCCAGAGCTTCTTATCTAAAAAGGATGATATCAATCCTCTTAGCTAGAATTTCAGGATAGGTGTGGCAAGACACTAAATGAAAATGATGAGGTGAAGTAAAAAACAAAAATTCTCACATAGCAAACTTTGTCACCCTAAGAAAAACATGAGAAGTCCAAGTGTTACTTTAATACTTTCATTTCTTCAGATAAATTGATTTTTCTTTTACACGGCTTTCATGACGAAATATACTTTTTAAAATACATATTTCATTTTTTTTGTCATCATAGTAAGCCTAAAGGAAATATATATTAATTTTATAAAAGCACTGGGTTTTATATTTTTACCTTATTGCTCTTAAAACAGGTTAGGGTTGAATATAATCTTTTCTGAAATAACATCCTCAATGACTCACAAGTGGTAGTGAACCTGCATTCATGTGAGCTCTTGTTTCCATGTCTTAATCGTGTTCTTTCCCAGCACAATATTAATAACTTGGAAGGGCCGCAAAAGTTGTGCCCTTGGTTTTAACAAAGTGAAGTAATTGGAGTATTAAAAGCACAACACTGTTAATTTTTTTAGTTGAGTTATAGATTGGTAGCAAAACTAAGGTGTTGCAGTACATCACACCAATCTTTCTCTGATCAGAAGTTTCTAAGCTTTTTATGCAATCAATTTTTTGTGACTTTTAGTCTTAGAAGAATATTAGATGAATCCTGGGAACTCTCCATTACCCTGAGTTCAGGGAGATTTTCACTTCAGTTAATTTCTTTGCTGCCTTTCTCTTCTTAATCCTTTTAGCCACCAAAAAAATCCATATCCTGGGTTAAATTCAAGATTTCTGGTAAGAAAGTTTACAATTCATTATATTCACCTGTATCTCATTGAAAAGTCTACTTGTGTAATGCTACCCTGCAATTGTAAAGCTACTCTGAAGGGCAGGTGGAGGAGTGGGCTAGAAAAGAAAACCATTAATAGAAGAAAGGAAGACAGTAAGAAAATTAGAAAATAGTAATTTGAACAACATGGCTTTTCTTTTTTTTTTTATTGTGTATTCTAATCCACATGACAGTGATTGTCCTGAGCACTCAGCACAGGGGAACATTTAGATTCAAAACTCAGTCTTGGAGTTTGACCCCAAGCCCACTCTATTCCAAATGGAGACTTCAGTAACTCTTCTGTGCCATCCTGGATCCTCCCACTATTCTTAAAGATGCACAGAGTACAAAAAGAAATTTTCATTTTCAGTCTTCAAAAGCCTGCCAGAACAATGCAATGAATTCTGGGGTAAACAGCTGTTGTACTCCTAACCATGGCAAGCAGGAGTGACATGACTGCTGACTTCCCCAAGGCATGCTGCCATTCTCTGAATGATAACTAACAGCAGTGGGGGAGGAGAGTTGCCCAGCCTGTCAGCAGGCTTTGGCCACTCAGCCCAAACCCAACGCAATTATTTGAGTGAAACATCACTGATCTAAGAAACACATCTGTGTCTTTCATTACCGACTTGGAAAAAACAATAGCGACCATATTAGTATGCTGGTTGTGGAGACATAAATGATCATTATCAAATGTTCAAATGTAATAGAAAAAAAGAAGAAATGCCTTGTGGTTAAAAGGCTTCCTCCAGGCTATTGAAATCAAAAAGTAATAATTTATCTTGCTGGAATTAATTGCTTCCCTCCTTTTAACTGAAATGTTGCTTATTAATTTATTACTCATTAATTAATTAATTTTTTTGTAATAGAGGTTTAATAACTTTCCAAGGAGTGCAACTAAACATAAACTAGAGGTTTCAATTTGTATTTCTGCATCTGTTTTTCTCTTCACCAAGATTTGAAGTACACCTTTGTAATTGTGTTGGTGTTATCATTGCACTTATTGCTTCTGTTTTTTATTGTCTAGTGGTGCTGCTCCTCTACGTTTGAGGCAATGAATGCCTGTAGTAAAAAAATATGGACTTTGCATTCTGAAGAAAATTCAACTAAAGATGATGAACCCAAGTGGAAGCCTTTCCTAAGATACAACTTCTGTAAGTTTCTGAGCGACAAAAAATAAGACTTATAGAACGAAAGACATATGACCCTACATATGCTGGAATTTCAAGGGAAAACACAGCAGGACTGATATTGATTCAATGCTATTTCATTTCATTCATAACTCTTGCACCCCTCATTGTCTCCACGAGTCGTGTAGTTCTACTGATTTCTTTAATGTCTTCATTTTTCCCTGCTACGCCCTCATCTGTTCATTTGAAACATCATCCTAAACTAGACTCAATAAAGAACCCAGCCAACATATATGAAGCTTTAACTACCACAAGTCTTCAATAGGATTAGAATACTTTAACTGTCACAGCTATGTAACATAGGATATGGAATATTCAACTTTCTCCAACTTCTATATATATAGATTTACATTAACAGTATGCATAATAATATATTTAAAATATTACTTGTGTTACTCAGGAGGCCCACAGAATTAGGGAATTTATTAATAGATAGCTCTAGCAGATACACTGTAGATCATAAAAATCCCATGTGAATAATACCTTGATTTCTTGAAGGATAATATATTTTAATGTAAACTATAATCATGTCCACATGATTACTACACTATATGGTGAGCAAGATAATGTATATGTATATATCTGTGTGTGCACATAAGCACATATGTAGACAGATATATAGACATAGAAGATTTTCCCAGCTCCCCAGAAAATACCTGATCATCATCTCAAGCCTCGAGACACCAATTTTGGATCCTTCTTCACTGTCAAGTCTGAACAATGTCTGTCTAAAATTATTATCAAAAACCAGTATGACACAAGTCTTTTCTCAAACCATTACATTATACTACATAATTAGACAGCATTATCTGAATCCTGTCATATTTATTATGAATAATATTAGACATTCAAAATAGGCATGTGAGTGTTCTTATGACACATGGCACCTTTCCATTCAATGAGTGTGCAACTGTAACTTTTTTTCTATAAGCACAGTGCACTCAGTATCCAAGAAATGCCTGTCTAATTTCAACCTGTCAAAGGAGGGGATCAGTTGAGTGAAATGTTGAATTGATACCAATATTACCTGAAAGTTTCATTCAATGAAAAGACTTAGAGGGAAAAAAACCAATTGGTTTATTTTTTTAAAATTATTAAGATCTAGATAATTTATTCAATTCTGGCTTTATCTTGCTCTGTAAATTAGTAAGGAAAGAGTCTAGTTCATTAGTTGATCCAAGAAACTCATATTGTTTTGTCTTTCAGCTGTACACTACACTGCTTCACCACAAATCTGTGCTTCATTAAGATCAAGTTGTAAAGCATGTGATTTTTTCCAGTAACGGTGTTTCATTTGCCAGCTCACAATTGAGACGTTGCTCACAAAGCCAGACTAAAGAGACCGAATCTGAATCCTTGAGGTACTTTTTTGTTCTTTACTAAACTAGAAGTAACCTAGTGTAAGAAGCCGATCTGCTTCCTCTTCATGGATGCTTGAACAATGAATGATTGATGTTATTTTCCTCAACCTTTTTGGGAATTTCAGGCAACTGAAGGGTATGATCTACCTTGTCATATGTCACAGCCAGGTAAAATAGCAATATTGTATTATATCCCATTGGGGGTGCCGTTAGACAGAAAATGAGAAATTAACATGTGGCTGTAATATATGCCAAGGTAGCATTTGCAGCAGTTAATAGACAGAAAATTAAAGTACAGAGAGCTGGAAAGATACCAGCTTTCACAAGTCCTGTCAGTATTTCTCGCTTTTTGTCACAGCATTACCAGTCAGGATATGACTGCACCTTGTCCTATCCCTTAAGATACAGATTACAAAAAAAACACTCTTTCCAGCTCAGCTTGATGGACAAATTTCCACTCAATCTCTTTCTCTTTAACTTGCCCTAACTTGTACCAGCCTTATAAATATGGAAGAGATTGGTAAGCCTAAAATTAAATCTACCAACTTCATCTGGTTTGCAAGCAAGAGAGACTGCCCCTCTGCTCTCTCTGTCTGCTTTGTTGCTGTGAACAAAACCAAAAAGCAATGTGAATGGCAAGCATACCTCTCTTGAAACTTGGTGGTGTCAGTGTGGTGCCAATGTAATCTGCATATCTGAGGAATTTCAAAGGATTAAAAAGTGAGCAGAGTGTCTTTTAGTCTTAAATCTGTCAAATTACCATCAGTCTGCTTTAGGTTCCCATCTTTCCCTGCTTTTCCACTGAATTCCAGGTAGGACACATCCTATTCTTTCCCCTTCTCCCTAAAAGCAGCTGCGTGAACATTGAAACATGCAAGGAAAACATACCCTTTCTTGTACCAGAACAAAAGCAACCTCTAGAAAGCATGAAAAATCACTACAATGAAAGTGTTAACCAAAGCCTACATGTCTGGTACAGAGCACATTAAATTTCCCAGAAGGAAAAAAGCACTTCTGGCCATATTTCCATATAGAAAAACACACAGTAGAGCACCCAGGTGTAGATACTCCATTGAGGAAAATGTAGTCATCACATTTCAAGAAAACTCTGTTTATTAATAAAATAGAGATTCCTCTAATAGAGATTCCCCTGAGATTCCTAAGGGCCTGGCATTTCAGCAAAATTTTGTTGCATTTTCTTGAAGGTGATAACAACACCAAAGGTGTTCTCTGGCATCAGAGTAAAACCGATATAAAATCCCTGTGCTGTGACACAAATTGATGCAGGAGTGTATTCACAGAACTGTTGCAGTAACAGCCACATAATGTAATAAACATTTAATAAATATTTTATAAAAAATGCTTACTTAGAAACTCCCTCCCCCAAATCTTCTCATTTAAACCTTTCTCTAGAGTACTTATTTTTCTGCTTTATTAAAAATCACCACATCTTACAGAATGCTGCAAAAATTGGAAAATTTCCATAATACTTATTAAAATGTCCTGTATTGGACAGCTTGATGTAAGCTGGTTTTAATTCAACTAAGAGTAGTCTATGAAAAAATCTTCATGATGCATACTCTGGAAAAACCTGACCTTCCTCTTGAATGAATCCAAGTTGCAAGTCTTCCCAGCAAACTTCACATATACATATGTTTGGGGCTATGTGTTCAGAACAATTCCAAAAGGTGGCCCTTAAACAAGGCAATCTCAACTCAGAATAAAAATATACATGTAGCAAGCTGCCTGTAAATAACAAATTTTTAAAAAACCTGAACAAACAACAAATCCAAAAAGAGGTTGCATTGAGGAAATTCAGCTAGTTAAAAGCAAAAAGTAGCTTAAAGAAAAGATGTAAGCAATAAGTTGAAAGTAAATGAATGCCAATTTTTGGGGGGGAAAGTCACAAGATATATTTGTGAACTTGGAAGTTTTGTGATATTTGATAATCCTGTTTTTTAAATCAGAGAATATTTGTAAATTTATTAATCTCCTTATTAAAATTCTACATAAAGCTGGAAACAGGATTTCCTATACATGTTTAAACTAGGCAGCTGCAAAGTCTAACCAGAATTCTTCTGGTTAGTTGCAGCAGTTCTAAGCAGTTGTTCTCTGTAGACTCTCTAGTTTTTGATACTACTTGATTATAATGCCGGTTTTGCATCAGTTTGGAAAGTTGTGTTGGAGAGTATGCCTAAACACAGGCATCTAATGCTTTCTGGGATATCCTTATACCTGATACTGTCAGAGGGGGTCCTCCTCTTATGGTAGCTGGAAACTAGGCAGGAAAATCCAGAATAGCATAAATATTAGTACAGTCCATGCTCAGGCAAGTAAATAATGCCCAAAAGTCTCCCTCCTCTCTCTAACCAAGCTTTTATGAAACTTACAGAAATCTAATACATCTGAAAATTTTGTCTGTCAGATTTTTTTTAAGTCTGTTAACAGTTTCAAACACACAGGCATGATAGTGTCCCAAGACTCATTTACTTGTTCAAATTTATCATGTTCAAATGCCACACGGAAATAAAGTGTGAACACTCCAATTCACAAACATAAGGTTAGGAGCAAGCATGAGGAAATAAGCTCCACTGAACTTCTAGGAGTTCATCTGCAGATGCCCCTCTAACATCTCATTAGTCTTAGCAAAGTACAGATGCTCATGTGGAACTATAATAACAGCCCAAGAACCAGCTAGAGCCCCATGGGGCTTTGCTTGGTTTTCTTTTTCATTCTCTTTACACAGCAGTGAATAGCTCATGTTCAGTGTCTATCTTCACACCTCTTGTGACTCAGACAAGACTGACTGAACTATTAGTGTAAAGATAATAAACTTAACCTTTAAGGGTGCTTGGTCCTAAAAAGTTTATGCCACATATCTTTTAATATGTTGCTTATGTATGGAAAATAGGCCTTCACTTTACTTAGGTTCCCAGGTCAACAGTACATCCTACAAAATGTGATGGCTATATCATCATCCATGATTTTGTTTTCACAAGGCATCCATGCCTTCTGTTCAGTAACACCTTGTAAAATAAATAACAACTGACATAAGCTGCTCACTCTCCATGATCCCCAGCAAAACTCTGTAGCTTTGCCAGCTCAGCTAAGATACGTTATCTGCTATTTTATTTGGAAGAATTTTTTTTAAAGAGATATTTTTAACCTACCTTGATAGGTGACTCACTTGTTGCTCTGACCTAGTCAGCATGATTGGTGTTCGTACATGCTGGCTTTATGAGAACATTGACACAGAAAGAGGTAATTATATCTGCACATTACCAATTAATTGATTAACAAGATCTATTGTAATATGAAGAAAACCAAAAAAACCAACAAAAGCACAAAACTCAAACCAAACAAAAAAACAAACTAAACCAACCAACAACAACAAAAACCAATCAAACAAAATATACACACACACAAAAAACCCCAAACAAACAAACAAAAAACCAACCAATTAACCAACCAAAAAAACACATCAAAAAAAGGCCCAAGAACCAAAACAGTAATTTTGCCATAGTTCCAGTTTTCTTCCCATGGTTTGGAAGGTGAAATTAAAAAACACACAAAAAATCTGACTGTTTCTGAAGCAAGAAGCTGCAGGCTGTTTTATAGGAATCTCTAACCATAAACCACATACTGAGCCCTGTAATTTACTTACACTGCTTACTGGGAAGATGGTGTCCCAGGGATTTTAACCTGACATTCAAAGGGTTCCAAGGACTCTTAATTATTTCCAGAATATTGACAAAAATATATATGGAACCAAATTGAACAGGAAAACCAGAATGCGCAAACACACTTGTTACTTTACCAGAAGTATGACCTTTTCCATTTATCACTGGTTTGAAAGATGTGAATACAACTCATTTTCATCAGACTTTCTGGAGTTTAGATTGGGCTGACAAAGTGAAAAAGGAAAAGGGAAATCTTTAAATCTTATTGCTATATATGAGAGACTTAAATTTATAGTCTTAGATTTTTCCGCACTATAAAAAGAAAATAAAAGACAAAAGGCCACAGATTTTTTACTTCCTTGTGCCAGTGAGAGCACTTTCTGTTTTCTACAAAGCAGATGATTGTTCATCTCTTCCATTTTTTCTTGTTTTGCTGTTAAAAAATCCCCTTTATACTCCTCCCAGACTTAAAGATCCTGTATTTTATTTTAAAACTTTCAATCTTACTAATATCTGTTAAAAAAAAATTTTGTATCTCATTTCCTTTTGAAACTCTGAAAAGTCATCAACACTAATTCTGTTTTTCCCAGGCTGTGGCTTCAGACCAATTGACAATAATGAGGGCTTGGTACCCAACTCTATAGAGAACAATTTGGCTAATTTATGTAAAGAGACATAATTATTATGTAATGTTTAAAAACATTGCAATAACAGTGGAACTATAGAGAGAAATCCTAAGTCAATTGAATTACCCTCTGGAGATGCCTATCTCTTTCATAGAACCTTGGATAACGGGAAGCAACTCCAGCTGCCTCAGTAGAGTGCTTAAGAGTTAAGTGGGATGAATCCTGTCCTAAGTTTCCTACCGAAACACAAATGTTTTCCAAAGAGTCTTTAAAAGAAGAGATATACAATAAAATCTTTCTTGCTTGCTCTTTTCTGGAAAAAAAGAAAAATACCAGGTTGGGAAAGAGGTTAAAGCATGTGATTAATGGGGCACAATTAGGTCCCAAGTCTTCCGTGACCAATTTACACAGCTGAAGACTGGGTCTTTTGTCATTAGATGTTTCCTGGATTGATATTTCTCAAGAATAAATTATATTAGCAACTTTTTTCTATTATTTTTCAGATATCAATTTATTCCTTTTTTTGGATAAAAACATTTTTTAGAACAATAAGGTAACAATCCCTGAAATTCTCTGCAAATTAAAGCCATATTGTGCTATGTCCCAGTTGATGCTCAGAAGGGCACTGTTTTAAAATATTCTGTCTTTACCAATTCAGTTTGGGTTTTTTGCATCTGATTGACTGTGGCACTTTTGTCAGTAGTATGTAAAAAAAATGTTTTCTGCACAGACTTCTTATGCATAGATTCTAAACTTATTCTGCAGTCCAGACAAGACTGCACAAATCACCTTTTCTTCCCACTTTTCTTTTTCTCTGGCCCTTCAAAACAATCTGCTTCTCTCATAGACTCAGAGCTTGGGGATTCACATTCTTTACATTTGTTCTGTTTTCTTATATATTGACTTTCTTTACTTCTGTTGCCTTCACATGAAGGTTTGGTGTTACACAATTATTTTTAAGAATATACTGGATGACCAGACATTAGTACTAATCCCACATTCAGAGATTTTCTATCATTTTCACAAGGATTGTAAGAACCCACGAATAGGCTAATCTAAATACATATATTCTGATAAACATTTCATGAGTTTCAAAGATGAGAGACATCTCTCAGTTGCCCAAGGGGTTAACAATAGAGTTAAATTTCAGACAGAGATGACAAGGTCATACAAGATGAATTTAGTTTCCCAAAGCTGTGACATGGTGAAAGATAATTCACTTTAAGTCAGGTAGCTGCATTCCAGATCAGACATTAGTGCTTGTGGGGTTTTTTTGGGTTTTTTTTTGTTTTGTGGTTTTTTGGTGTTTTTTTGTTTGGTTGGTTGGTTGGTTTTTTGGGGGGTTTTTTTGGGGTTTTTT